>JACSYO010001810.1:2700000-2895000 GCA_016806645.1 Ophiodon elongatus | reverse complement strand
GAGAGCAGAATAGGAAACGGTCGTGTGTAGGCTGCATGACGAGTTATCTGTTAAGTGAGGTTTCTTCTCGTTGGTCTGGTGACGGGACTGAGGTCTTGCTGAGAACCGCAGCAGAGTACGGCAGAAATCCACTCTCGGATCTTTGCCCCGAAGCTGTGCAGGTAAAGTCAGCGCTGGCGCTCCTGGAGCCGAGCGCGCTCGCCGCCTGGCTGCTGTGGCAGCTGAGGCACGAGCAGGGCCCGGCGGCTGACGGGGCGCTGGCCGCCGCAGCCGCCGCCGCAGCCGCCGCCGATGCCGCTGCTGAACTATTGAGGCCTGCGGGTGACTGGTAGAGTCCCGGGTGCCTGAAGCTGCACAGAAGCTCTGGCCGCGAGTAGGGGTGGGAGAGGGCCCGGAAGGTATCGAGGGGGCGGATGGAAGTGGCGAAAGGTGACGAGGCGGCGCTGGAGGCGGCGGCGGCGGCAGCGGCGGCGGCTGCTGCCGTGACACCGACGTGCGGGTAGTAGTGTAGAGGCATGTGCGAGTGGAAAGGGTAAGGTAGACTTCCTGTAGCTGCCGCGTGCGTCATCATGTAGGTGTAGAAACTGGGGTCCGCTGGATGGGGCCAGGACATCGCCAAGCGCTGCCTTTTATCTTTCATCCGCCTGTTCTGGAACCACACCTGCACACAGAGTCAGAACAAGGCACATATTGAAGCTGCCATGTTGTTTTCAAGCTCTAAATTTAGACCTCTGAAGAGTGTGCCTCAGCCCGTGCTCAGGCACTACTAAATCTCCTATTAATGCTGTCGTCGTTGAACATGAAATGTAACAATTCCCCCTTGCAGAAGCAGTTAAAATCTACAAAATGAAATAACAGTTAAAATATTTTAGTTTTTATTTGGGATTTCATTATTTTAAATGGGGTAGGTTATAAATTACTCATACCGGTTGAATTGATTAGCACCCATGGGGTGACTAGTAAATCAAAGCTTTATTTTATGTACAGGTTAAAATCAAAATATTACACTGCAACATTCCATGAGCACAAATAATGATTATGATTGTATTTTCCACTGCAGAGTATTATGATCATTATTCAGTTATACCCACAGCATTGCTTTCTCTGCACAAACACATGCACACACAATATTAATGAAGATTAATCTGTACCTTAATAGTAGTCTCGGGCAGATTCAGCGCTGCGGCTAATTCACATCTTCTCGGTCTCGAAACGTAATTTTCCCTGTAAAACTCTTTTTCCAGTCTTCCGATCTGTTCTCTGGTGAAAGCAGTCCGATATCTTCTCACTTGGTCGCTATTTGAATTGTTTGATCCTCCCGATGAATTACCGTTCATATTCTGTAGGGAGTTCGAGCTTATGTTGGAAGATCCAGAATCTGAAAAACCTAAAAAAAATATTGGAAAGAAGCACATTTTTAGGCATATTGTTATTGATCATACTGAAATAATAAACGTGTGGGCTTGCAATAGGCTATATTTGACAACTTAATGGAAATTATTATAATACTTTTATGGTTGAAGTAAAATATTTGCCAATAGTCAAATGCAAAAAAAAATCTTTAAATTAATATTACACTGCATTTGTCATTTGGAGTATAATAATAATAATAATAATAATAATAATAATAATAAAAATAATGAAAATAGAAAATAGAAAATAGAAAATCCTATAAATCACAGGATTAATAATCATAATAATTTAATTTAGCTTCATTTCGGTTCTTAGATGGAGAGAGAATAATAAGAGTGCCTATTACCAGCCATATTAATATCAAAATACAACTGCAGAAATAATGAAAAAAAACATAAATATAGATAAAAATCAAATATTAGGCTACCTTTGTTGTTTTCCTTGTGCTGGCTCGGGGATCGATGCGAAGGGCATCCCACTTCCACATCACTGTTAATATCTGAATCTGGCGAAACTTCGGAGTAAAGGCTCATTTTCTTCCTGCTTTCTGACGAAGAAATTTCCGCCGAAGAGGTATTTTCACTGTTGTGGTGTGTGCCGAAAAGACTGTCAATTTCAAATTTGCCTTTCGTCGGGATGTCCCCAAGATTTCCATGGAGAGAAGCCGAAGTTATTCTGGGGCTTAGCCGTCCGCTGTGCTGAGAGTTTTCCAGGGCCTCCAACACTGAATTTCCAGGCGTGTCTGCGAGCCTCTTGCTTGCGACAGGACTGTGCAGACCTCTCTCCATCAATATCATCTCTTTTCTTATCCTCTCCATCATTAAGCCGTGCAAGACGAGAGAGAGAAAAAAAAAAAAAAAAAAAAAAAAAACCACACCACACAACACTTGTCCAGGGGGGCTGGAGCACCAATGAGTTGTGTCGGAGCTTAAATCCGCATGCAACTCAGCAACTGTCTCTAAATAACTGTCTCTAAACCTTTTTATAAGCAAGACGCAAAAAATGAAAAGAATCTGAATGCAATCGACGAGCGACTGCTCAAAACGAGCCGTGCATCCTCCTCACAGCAGCAAAAATGTCATTCATCAAAAGTGGTTGCTGTTCGTTGTTAAAATGCTCGGCTGACGTTGCTCCAATGATCATTTATTGTAACAGGTTTATAAGCAAATAAATAGGAGAGGGCTGTCACTTGATGATGGAGGCGGCCTTCGGTCAGACGAATAATATCCAAGTGGGGAGGAAGAGAGGAGTGAGGAGCGAGGTGCTTGTCCCTGGGTTGATCTCTGAGTCTGTTTTAGATTGCTCTGGGGTTTGGCCTCTTGGGTGAAATTGACAGTCTGATTAATAAAATGAGCGGTGCAACATTTCCCTCTTCATTTAGGAATATTATTATGCTTTGATTCTCTATTGTTTCCCTCCTCTCTTTTCACCCTCCCCCTCTCCATATAGTTGTTATTTTTATTTATTCTCCTTAATTCTTGTCTCTTTTCGTTTTTACAATATTCTGCGACTTTAATCCGAATGTGAAGTGCATTAGGATTAACGTGAAAGTGTGTGATGAGAGATTAAGAGTGTTATTTTTTCTATTTTAGAAGATTTATTTTTTTATTAAATATTTTTTAGCACATTTCATTTTTTTCCGCCGTTTTTTCACACAGTTCGTCAAAGACATATTTTGATGTGGTGATAATGGTTGCATTAGTACCAACAACAGCACACGCTGTATATATATTATGCATGTAGAAGTATCTTATTTGTATGTTATAGCTGGCTACTTAAAACACGTGTAATCTTCTTTTTTTAATCATATAACAATCAATATTCACTGTTATTTTATATTACATTTCGTTACAGGTTATTATTCACATTTTCTTTGTTTATTTCCATTTCCTCTAATGTTGAATCTAAACGAATTACTAGCATATACTTAATATTTTACGTTTTTAACAGAATCTCTTATCGGTTTGAAGTAATTTCCTCTCAGTCAAAACCTTTACTATGCATTGCAGTCTGTGTATTTACAGGAACATATCTGCCATATGTATGCATCATATTAACTCTATACCGGAGACTCCAGTAAAGACATAACACCCATGCATGGACTCCTATGGTTCTCGATGTGAAATGACTAAAGGCATCAGATCATCCTCTGTGCGTCCTCTGGCGCCTCCTGCAGGTCTTAATATTAATTGCTGTCGTCTGTCTTCCCTCTGGGATAACGCAGAATATGACACTGAATATTGACAAATATAAGGCTTCGGGATAAGAACCAATTACAGCTTGAATTTCAATATTAACTTCTGCATAATTTAAAAACATTATGTCCACTTAGTCATTTGTTAAAAAACTGCATTTGTGTAAAATCATGTTTTAATCTTTCAGACAATCATGTTTTACTCCTCACAGGATAAGACCAATTAATACATTAAATTTAGTTAAATGAACCCTTCGCTTCATTAGTGAACACAATATTTTATTTCATATTTTAATGAAAAACTGCTTTGTACTCAATTAAGACACTGGTGTTTGCAATCTCCTAAGAGCTTTGGGAATTTACATTTCATATAATTAGGTCATTTGCATACATGTTGTGCAGCTGATGAATCTTTCTATGAAGAGTTTACCTTAAGATATTTTTACACTGTAGACACTTCTGAATTGTATAATCCAGAAATCATTTCAAAGGGATCTTTGCAATTTACTCTTAACCTTACTTAAGTTATATTTTGGAGCATAATAGACCAAATATCACTATTCTGCATTTTTTTCTCTCTCATACCAGCTTTGATTGTTCCTCAAGCCATTAAATATTCACTTTTCAATATTGCAATTTTCTTTAAAAAAAACTGAGTGCGTATTCATACATGGCATTTTAGAGAGAGGATCTTTCCCAAAAACATTGGCTACACTTATTCTTGGACATAAAGTCCAAAAATAAGTGTTATATATATGTTATACAAGTTAAATATGACCTGAAGTATCTTTTAAGCTGGTCTTTAGAGGCCGATTCGTGGCACAGATGCATGTTTCTTATGCTCTTCTGTTGACGTGTACTCTTACACTGATGAACAACAGCACACTCTGAACGGATCCTCGCCGACACATAATTAAAAACATTTTGGGTCCATAGATATTAATCTAAAGTTTGAGTGTGAATGGGAACTTTGAATTGTGCAGAGGTCACAGGGTTTGTCAACATTTTAGTTGGTAATTTTCAGATTTTCACTTCAGTTAACTTAATCTGCATTTTACTGTGGATCCAGTGTGCAAATATTAAACATCAACACAATCCTGAGAATTAAGGTTAAAAGGAAGTAGATTCAGGAATTTTGCTTTTTTTTTGTGGTAATAAAATTGTAATTTGCTAATCTGTCATTAAATAAGCAGGAGGCAAAATGAAATTAATTGTCTTGAAAGTCATGTGTTAAATACTCATAATGATTAACTCTAATTGAAAATGAACACTGTTCCCTACTCATAAAAAATACAATTATTCTTTACTGACATTTGTAAAAATGAATATGAAACACAGTTCACAAGGAAATGGAAACCAAAAAGGATGGTCATACATTTAGTTTATTGATTCATAATGACAATGCACATTAATTATCATTTACACAAGTGACTGTTAGCCAGCAGGCTGATCTTTAACTGCAGTCCTTTGACACAATGTTCTCAACCCAATGAAGTGACGGGTTCAGAAATAAGCCAAAGTTGTAAGAACAGCAACAAAATCAGCTTTCTCAAAACAGAAAGTATAACTTACAATACAATACAATAATACAATAATACAATAATGTAACAATAAAGGCCATAATATCCACTTCTTTGTGTATTTTTCCATGCAAAACCATATGAAGCAGCAAAGCAGAAATGAGCAATAGGCTACTGTTAATAACCACATTTTGAACACAGTAGCATTACATAGCAGGAGTTAGTAATGAGATGTAGATGAAGCATAAGATCAGAATTAAAATCCAAATCTGGACAAAAAGGAGGGACTGTATTGGGCTGAAGTGGAACAAGCCAGCAGCACCATGGCTGACTTTGATGGGCTGACATTGCTGTCGATCGAGCAAAAATCCTTTAAGCTTAAAGGGACCTGCACACGTCAGCCACACATGCATCTCCAGTTATTCTGCCGATCTCTGCTCAGGTGAAAAGTGGGCGAGCAATGATGGGAGTTGCATCCATCTACCTGTAAGAGTGAAGTTGTCCCACCTTAACAGGTGCAACAAAGCTAACAGGAGAGTTAAACACACCCACTCAGTCCTAAGAGGTCTTATCTGCCAAATGATTGAAATCACCTGTGTTTACCAAGGGTGTGCAGTGTCTTTTAACATAAAGATTTCAAAGACATCAGCAGATAAGCAGGTGTTACTAATAACATTACAGATGCCACTGTTTGATTCAAGTGTCCCGGTAAGCAGCTGAAACTGAAGCGACTAAATGGAATTCAGCCATCATTCATTTATATTATTCCCTTTCCTTTCCTTACTGTGACATGTCAAAGTGGTATCTATGATAAAAACCTATTAGAAGATGTGGGACTACCTTCACTGTGTTTCCAATGAGAAGTTAGGGAGATTTCTCAGCCACCTCCATGCTGTCAGTGTTGTAGGATGCAGCGTCTAGTGGTCATTAAAGGAACTGCATCTTAAGGCACACATTGACTACCTCTCTAGGGGTGAATTTAGGCCCCTGGCAATATAACCGTACCTCTCTGAAGGCCTCTCTTCAGCCTGGCAACCCCTTGACATTCATTGCAGGAAGCAAAACAACCAATTTATGTGATGGCATTATTTGTGAAAATTGAATGATGAGTGCTGCAGGTTTTTTGACATTGTAAATTATGTGACCCATATTCAGATTTCCCCAAATGTAAACCCTTCATTTTCATTGCTCGTCAAAGCAGTGAAATATTCAGTCCATATCATTTATATTTATGAAACATAGCACATATTGATTGACTTGATAAAGCATGTTTGTTTTTGAGCAAGACTATGTAACTGCCTACCATTTACCATGCCATTGTAAAATGTTGTCACATTTACTAAACCCCATATACTTATCATTACAGCTGATCATCTAGCTAATTTATTGATTTTTGAACGTGGAAACAACTTGTCTCCATTTATCAATCAACTGGCAGTGGTTTAAAACTTTCCAGAGTTTCAGAAATCTGTCACAGTACTTTTATTTTTGTAAGTTGCAGGATTGCTTTGTGTAAAAGCTGTTTTAATCTGTTGACCCTTTGAACTTGACTCCATCTTCACAGCATAGTAGAAATAACTCCACCCATGCTCTTCAAATCCCTCGCAGAGTGCAACCATTAGGGCAAATGTGACCACCCCTTTACTATTAATAACTGCAGCAGACAATGGAAAATGAGTCACACAACATATGCAGATGATACTTCAGCTGGAGCAAGAATGGACAAAATACTGGAGTATACTTGACATATTTGACACTTTATGCATAATCTGCAATACTTTCTCTTGATTATCCCTTGATGATTTAAACAAGGTGGTCATGTGAAGAAGCTGTCAAAGTGTGTGTTAGTACTAAGTGGGTCATACAGGAAGTTGAAAAAGCAGGTTGCCTGCACCCAAGAGCACGTTCCAAAAATATAAATCGTTTCATCTTTTAATGTTTAATGAGTCTTATATGTGTATTGAAATGTAAGACGCCCTGTTGTTTTAATTGCATTATGTTTTCGGGTTGTCCGGCCCATTCTTGTGATATCTCAGGAGTGTCTGGAGAGAATTTCTTCAAATTTGGCTCAAGCCTCCACTTGGCCTCATTGATGAACATATGCTAATTATGACAATTTCACACAAATCTCTACTAGGATAAAAGGACGAAGTGATCTTGGGCAGACATTGACGTAAACTGAAACTTCACTGGTTGGCAGAGTCATAAAATTGTGAGGCAGTAATTCTAGTTCATGAATTACCTGAAGTGCGTGTTTTGCACGAGGCAAACTTTTCTGTGAGCCCGGATAGGAACAGCCACAACTTAACCAATGCTTAAAAACAGAACTGAGACCGAGTGAATAGTCTCTTTACTTATCAGTTCTCCAAACCACATGAAGAGGAGCCAAATTATATATCTACTTAATCCTGACAGATTTACATACAAAACAAAATGCAGATATGTTGTTCAATGTCAATAGAAGCCATCGCACATACAATATTTTTTACTTGTAGCCTGACCAGGAAATTCAGGTGTGATGCTTTATTTATAGTTTAACCTGTTAGCCACTTCACTCAGGAAGTTGACAAACCGAGGAAACAGATTATCGTTGACATTATTTTATCGCTCTCTTTGTTTGTTTGTTTTTCTGAACACTTTAAAGTAACAATTTGGTGTTCAGCCACTCTGTTCCTTTGGAAGTACTCTTTACTTTAAACAAAGGTGCATATAGTCCAAACAGCTATAAAGTGTATCTGTCAACAGGACATTAAATGGTAAATATGGAGATCACGCACTTAAACAATGAACTCTTTCCCAAATTAGAGTCAAATGACTATTGAAACACAATATTCTTTTTACTGTATGTCTATAATGAGCTGTGGCTCCAAGCAGTATGTAAATATATGTGCAACTGTTTAATACACAGTATAGTTGAAGAATAAATGTTTTGCATTCACAATTTTCCTTACTAAGCACTGGTCTGCGTCATGATCCTCATACAGTCACACTCATTACACGATGCATATATAATACATCGCTGTATATGTATAATGATGACAAATGTGGAGTTGTGTCCAATGCGTGTGGACATATTGTTGAAGTAAGAGCACATCATTGCAAATTATGTTACAAATGTTAGTTACAATTCCCAAATTCTTTTTTTTTGAGAATCTTATCATGATAAAAAGAGGACTACCAGTGAACAAAACGATACCTGAGCTCGAACCAATCAGCCTTCAGAACTGAACAGAAGTTAGCACACTGCTTCTACTTTATGTAGTTTTTTATTTTGTAATTAGAGCAATTGAAGCATATTTTTAAGTATGTGTAAAAGAGTAAGCATCAGTTGCTTAGTTTTTTTCGTAAGATGTACCTCTGATTCAAATTCAAACCCAGTCAGCTGAACCACCTCATTAACCAAATGTTTCAGTATGTAATGCTGAAGGAAGCTGTTGCTTTATGCTCCCACGGTGTTTGTACAACGGTGTCTTCGCTGCTTCAGAGTTCTTTCCTTAAGTGAGAGCGCCATCTTGGGGCGACTTGTTGTGAATGCAAACAAACCAAATAACAGAACAGGGACCAGACTAACTGCTTCCCGAACCTCTGAAACAGTTTTCCCAGAAAAAAAAACGTATTAAACAAACAAACACTCATGTTTCTGCATCTTTATCTTTAGAATGCCGTTCGTCAATTTCTTACTTTCTCAGTTTTATCTTTATGAAACTAACAGAGTAAAACCTCAGTAGATCCCTTTTTGAGACACTAACGGTTAGCTCAGCACCAATTAATGTCAAGTAACTTCTCAGTATAATATTGCATTATCAGCAATAGCAACTAATATAGAAGGAACTGTCAACTGTCAACTTTTCAGTCAACTGTGCAGATGATCAAAAGTGAATGTGTATATTAGCTCATTGTCATTCAGCAGCAGTACAATATAAAGTGTTCCTTATAACAGATATCACTATTAAAGTAAACATATTATCTACTATTACAAGCTAATATTCACAAGTAACTTATTATTCGATTCAAAATGATTTTTACTCGCTCTCGAATAGTTTATTATTCATGTATTGGTACCTCATGAGAACCCTTTACATTGTTGCATTGTTAGTTGTGGTTATTTTTAAAACATGACCTTGTCGATAATGTATTTCATCGTAGGCCCACGTTGGTGCGAGCTCAGCTTGATTGAAAATAATCAACCAGTGCAACATGTGTTGCGTTGGTTTGAATTTGTTTTCTACATTTCGGCTATTTTACCGACATTTTCCATAAAGTGCATCAGTCGCTGAGGCTATTATTTTAAGTGTGTTCCAAATGTCATCTCGGATATTTACTTTGAAAGCTGACCAAACTCATTAGGCCCGTTGGAAACTTCAAATCGTGGATTTAATATATTTGCCTTTACGTTCACATTTCTCCAGGTAAAATCTAACCACCGAATATGTATTTTCACTTGAAATTATTCAGTTTCTTTAACACCATTTGTTCGTCAGCTTTTTTTGCATCCTCAACCAAACAATTTTTCCGTTTCGACGTTTCAAATCAACTGCTTAATATAGTCCAGAAATAGGTGATGCACTGCAGCTGAAAATATCACATGTGGAAATATTCCACACGTGTGAACCTGCTCAGCAAAACTCTCTGAAGCCTGTAGCTTCTGTCAAATGGAAGTAATTAATAATTAGAAAACTTGTTTTCTTATTGTAACGTGTTCGTGTGCAGTTCCCTCTCAATTATATTGCATGGAATTTAACGATAAACCCATTTTGGCTTCCCATCGACTCATTATTAATATTTCAACACCAGGAAGATACAAGGCAACATTTCTCAGCCCAAAGAACTTGAACGAGGGAAGCCGCAAGTTTATTACCAAGGACAATAGACGGCGGACAGCTTCCTTCAAAGGCCTGGACAACAACCAGACTGAGCTCCTCAATATGGCTCCTGACACCCTAAACATGAAGGAGGAAGAGCAGTAAATGACACCAAAACCGAACACTAAACATTCTCCTAATTTTGTAATTGTGGGAGCCCATCTTCCTCTGTCTGACTGTTGGCCGAACTTCAATATAGCGAAACTTTAAGCTGAATGTGCCAACTAACTTATGAATTATGAATGTTTTAAAGAGAAAATTGGACGCCCAGTTTGCCCATGTGAGCTCTGCACAGTTTGTGATATAACGCCACGTTTTGGGTGAAATTTGTCGCAAAGCAAAACAAGTTAAAATAAGCCAGGAGGTGTATCAGCAAGTTACAGATGAAACGAGTGTATATTTATTTTCATTTCGTTGGGATTAGTTTGTTCACACGTTTCCTTATGCAATGAATACAATTTGCTTTTAATTTAATTCTAACTATAATCACAGTTCTTTTCCTTAATGGGGGCAAATGCGATTTAGACATGTTTTACATAACGCGAGATGCATGGGCCTGGGTATTGAAAAAACACTTTGCCAAACTTTGAATATAGCTTAAAATGTGATGGACGAAATTAACAAATATATAAAAAGCCTTTAAAAAAAACCATTAGCGTTCACTCTAGAGATATTGCAGTCAGTTGTGTAATATCGTTATCTTTGTTAATAATTTGTATATGCATTTTTGTAGCATTGTGTCTATTTTTCTACATTATAATTTCAAGTTGTTTTTTTATGCACAGGTGTCGCTATTCGACATATTTCCCAGCTCTTATATGTTCTTTTTTCTTGATTCAAACATACTAGGAACAGAAATGTACAACAAACACACTGGGAACAAAGATTTGCGATAAAAAATACACCTTTATGTTCTCACTTTTCCTACCTTGACTGCTGAAGTTAATAAAGGCACACACTGCATGCACACGGCCCCTCACACGAGCAGTAAATCTATATGCACAACTCCAGCGATGACTGAAATTGCTGATGTTTAATTGCAGAATTAAGCAACTGACAAACAATGAAAAGAGCAAAGACAGCATGGCAGGATGAAGGCCAAATACGAACTTGTACTGCCACCTATTGGATTACAGCCGCAATTACTCAAATGATTAGTCATTTTGAGAAACTTGCCTGGTTTAAACACTGTATATTTTCAATCTCAATGAAATGTATTTGGAATGATTAACTCTATGCAAACAGCTGCAATTAGCCAGTTTGACCGGTGTAGTTATAAGGAATCCAATCTACAGATTTGTGTTCATAAAATAATTACTTGGTTGTCTCTGAAGTAATTTGTGATCAAAACAAGACGCACTTTTTCTCCACTATGGGATCCTTTGTATTGAAATAAACAACTGCTCCAAGTCTTCAGTGTCAGTGTATTTTTGAACTCCCCACCCCCACCCCCAACACACACACACACACACACACACACACACACACACACACACACACACACACACACACACACACACACACACACACTTTTACCTAATCATAGTCTGTGAGAAATTGCAAGAGGCATTGTGTCCTGCAGAAAAGAAATCTCAAATGATAACACAAAAAATAACTTAATGGAGTGGAATGAATGAAATGTTAGTTCTTCCGATAGGTTATCAGATGTCTATAATGTGTATACTATTTAAATAATAGTGGGGATTATGAATCACACAAGTGTACAGTTTACCATGATACACGTTAAATCCCCATAAGAGGAGCGTATGGATATATTCATTTAGGGAAGCACTGACAATATTTGATAGTACACTAAGTACTGCTGGCGAAATGCACTTGGACTTGGAATACTACATTTACACAGTATTTGATATTTAAAATGTAAATGTCTGTTTTAATTGTAAACAATAGTGTAATAATTTGGCCTGGGGATAATATCGTTTTTGAATCTTATTTTCGGGTGCTAACATTGAACTAGAGGTCGTAATTGTACAGTAGGGGAGCCACGCAGAAGCCTTTTTACAGAGATGACGGTTGCAATGGTCATTTTCTTCACTTAGCAAAAAAAAAACAACTAAAGTTCCATTTAAAGACATCGACATTAACCTAAACTGCTCAAGAAGCCATTCAGTTTATGTCAGATGTGGCCTTGCAAATATAGAGACAATGAGGTAGTCTGTAGAGAAACCTCTGATGGAAAACGCAGACATTTTTCTTTTTATTAATTCGAGTAAAGGCCGGTATGCATGCATTTTCAAAATGCAGATATATTTCTTTATGTTTCACTCGTTGTTTTCAGGCCATATAACTCCGCAGCAGTACGAATGAATGCGACAATGTTTACAAGGGGGTGACTACAAGAAAAACGTCACATCGAAGGCTAAAATGTACTATGTATAATATATATATAAATATATAGAAAATCATACAATGGATTGTAGCTCGTTTTGATTGCATGTGGGGAAAAGGGATTTGTATGACTTGTTCTCATGACTGTTTTCTGTCAATGCAAGAACACATTTTGAAAATTAGCCTTCATCCCAAAAGTATTCAGTATAATTTCAATAATTTTGCACTGGGAGTATTTCATGAAACCTGTGTATGGAGTTGTGCATATAGTCTCCGGTCTCCTGTGGTGCATTGAAGAACCTGCGTTTACCCTTGTACCATATGGGTCAGTCCACAGAGTCACCTTGCTATTCTTAATCTCAGCACAATGACACCAAAAGAGATTCCGCCCATGTGCTTTTGAAATAAGACCCCCTGACACTTTATTTGTCATAAGCCAAACATTCGTATGATATTTTCGACTGTATGATGAGAATCGAACTTCATCCCCCACCCACTCAATACCAAAATATATCCTCATGGAGTATTTTTGCTTTGCAGTTCTGGGAGCAAGGGTGGGGCGGAACAACATATTTTGCATATCACGTGACGTTGTATTAACAAATCAACAATTACCTACCCTTTATTCTTCAGGAGTTGCTAAGAGCCTTGCGAGAAGCGTCTGAGGAAAGCTCCATGGAAATGTGTGAGCGGAATCCTTTAAATCCCGGCTATGTTGGTTCTCTCTTGAATTTTACTTCCCCTGAATCGCTGTATTTCTCCAACTTGCGGGGCAATGGAGCCCACATACCCGGGCTGCACCAGATCCCTTACAATAGGAGAGATGTGTGCACGCTCCCATGGACTTCCTCAAGTGCGTGCACGTCTGGACCAACGGTACCACCTCAGAGTCGCGCCTTTGGAGGCTACTGTCCGCCGTTTCTGTCCAACTCGCTGTCTATAAATACCAACTCTTCCAGCGGCCACGTCAAGGCGCATCTGGAGGAGTCGGCCCGATGCTTTCAGGTCTCAAACCACAAGTCAGAGGAGTCTGCCCGGCGAGATGAGGTTTACGCCGGGGAGCACGGGGCCGCCAGTGACCGCGGCTACTCGGACCTGGACAGTCGGTCTCACAGGTCCGCGGCCCAGCTTGATCCGGATTCAGGGGATCCGCTGAACGGGAACGACACCAAACAGGAGCACAATCCCATTCACCCATCATCTAGTCACACATGCTCCAGGACGACTTTCGCAGAAGGTTAAGTACCCGGTTGTATATTTCTATTTCATAATGATAAGACACTAGGATCTATAGATCTGTGCTTCACGTCGGTGTCTTATATTTCGGCAAATGTCTCTTGTGATCTCCTTTCACCTCATAACGAATATTCAATTGGTGAATAGCTTATTCTTATAAAGGAGTTAGTTGGTGTTTGACATATCATTTTAATAATCATATATATCCTATGGTCTGATTATTATTTTAATATCCTTATATAGGTTGCTGTCTGGTATTCTTGGTAATATTACCCATATTTCTATATATGTACAGTAGGCGAGCCCTCTAATATATAATGTGTTAAATCATTTTTTTTTATTTTCGTAAGATATGAGCAATAGTAGTGCCATTGGGAGCAGTTAATTCCCTCCACACATCCCTGCTCCTGAGGTTGGTGTTAATTTAAAGTATAAAACTTGTTTCTACCTCTGCTCCCTGCAGCTGCCCCATGGTGCTCGTCACAAGTGAAAACCAGGAAGAAGAGAAAACCTTACACGAAGCTGCAGCTGGCTGAACTTGAGAATGAATTTATGATGAATGAATTCATCAACAGACAGAAACGGAAAGAGTTGTCAGAGAGACTGGACCTGAGCGACCAACAAGTGAAAATATGGTTTCAGAACCGAAGGATGAAGAAGAAGCGACTGATGATGCGCGAGCATGCTTTCTCTGCGTACTGATGACCTTTGGACTTGATCATGACACAGAACATGTGTTGTCCTATGAATGTTGCAGCACATCACGTGCACACACCTTTCGGTTTGTGGCATGGACTTGTATAGATATGTAAAAAAAAAAATGGTCTTCCTGTCACATTATATGCTGCAATAGTATCTAGTCTCAAGTTAAGTGTTATTAATAGTAATGAAAGCGCAGTGCAGACTAAAAGATATAATTTATTCTACTCAATTGGTCTTTTGAGATTCTCCCAATGCGCAGTAGGCCCTGGATCCTGATTGGCTTGAAGCTGCGGATAATGATGAACCTTTAAATTGTTTCTCACCCAGCTCAAAATTGTATCAAAACCAAACCTTTTACATATTTAAACAAGTATATTGGTCTGTGTTTGTGTATTTTGTATGATGGCCCGTTCGTGTGGTGGGGGCCTAATGTGGAAGCAAACGGTCAAGTTCATGTTTACGGACATATAAAAGATTAACAAGTCAGTATTACGAGATATATTGTGATTGCATGGCTGTTTCCTTATTGTTGTTATTAAATGAAATGCCCGAGTTCCCCTTCAATTAATTGTAAATCTGATTAAATGAGAAAAGTAACATTGTTTTTGTTCTATATGGCCGCGTCCACATTCAAAGTAAAAATAATTTAGCGCAAAGAGGTGTTTACTTCCAGTGCAAAAATAAACATGTTTGTTGATACGAAACATTCTGATGCTGTTGTTTTAACTGCTTTATAACTGTATTAATATAATAGTGGATTATTTGTTGTCACACCTGGTTTCGTGTTGCTATCCAAACGGCTCCAGCACAATTACAGATCAGTTGAATCAGCATTACTTTTGCTCTGCTCTTGTCTTTTTAAATACATAATTTATGAAGAATTCTTTCGGATTGAATGGATTGTCAAATAAAACGCATTATTTGTAAGAATACGCATTAGATCAGCCATCTTTTTACGCACAGACACATGTTTTGTAAAATGGACGCAACATGCAGATGCATACATTTGTAAATAAAGATAATTTTGAAATTACCCGAAGACGAGTGATTGTGCATCTTGTGAATCATTATGTTTTAGGCAGTGTATTGAATGGCCAAGGCTTCAAGTGTATTCAGCCTCCGTATTCACGCTCATTCAGGACCTATTGATCATTACCTGCAATCTGAATGTGAAAAATGTGCCAATATGTGTCTGCACCAAATTTGACTGATTTAAAAAATAGTAGTCGAGAGGATTTACTTGCAGTGATGGAAATACCAGCATATGCGTGTTCTGTTACCTTCCACTTACTATACACTGAATACTCCTCACTTTATACATCGGTGACGTATGCACGAATAAACTTATTTGCTTCATTTAGGCTGTACAAGGACACTTCATATAATCTTTAAACAACTATCCACTCACTTTAAATTACATTTAGTCTTCATTCAGCTATCACTGCAGTAAATGTATTTACTTCTCTCAAGCAGCTTCAAAGGTTATATAATATTAAATACAATATTTTCAACTCAACAGCAGAACAAAATCTCCGACTGCTTTACAAATATTATGTCTAAATCATCCACCGTATTAGGTGTAACTTCAGTATCAAATACTCCAAATTAATATTTCTTTCCTAATATATGTGCATTTTCTTCAATATTAGTCACGTGATCTTTTGTGTTTTTGTTTAGCATTTCTACTCATCGCAGACACTTAACGCTGCCACAATTAGCATGCATGGCCCAATCTGGTACATTTACATTGTGCTTATTTTAGTTATTGTATCGTATTGTATGTATTGCATGAAATAAACAAAAAAACACACACACACACACACACACACACACACACACACACACACACACACACACACACACACACACACGCACAGGCAAACCTCCACATGACAGAGGAAGGTTACCCATATGACCAAATGGATCTGAGTAATTCAAAGAACATATTATGTATCCTTTAATTTCTTTGCACTTTACGCACACCAAAAACAGGCTCGTATATTACGTGCGTATTGTTGGGGTGTGTGTGATATGTGCATAGCTGGGTCATTGTTTATATTTACCTAAACACTTCACTGTAGTTTTCACATTATGACAACGTTGAAGCCTTCAGGTTACAGGTGGTCAGACGATCAGAGAGTTACCAACCACCAGCACCAGTACGTGAAACATTACATGAGTGAATCTAATAATGGACGATATGACTGCAGTGGTGAATTGCATCATTATCACGTCACCATCACCGCATCACTGCAACAATAATTCACCACTGCAGTCATATCAAAGGCTAATGAAAGTAAGAATACACTTTCAAACCTATTCATCTGTAATGAAACGCGAAGAGAAGGTTCTTCAATAGATGCCAGTTTTTTTTTTTTTTTTTGGTCTTTTCTTTTGTAGAGCTGTTGTGGCTAAATGTAATTTGTAGTCTTTCATTGGCGTAATATTGCTTTAATATCAATATTATTTTTGCACACAATCTACATCCACACACTCGGACGCTGTGGGCCTGTTGTCCCAACTCGAGGTTTGTCTCAGCTTAAAATCCTCCCACACGTTCCACCTATTAGTTTGTATTGCTCGGACTATTTTGAACGCCTACACAGAGTTTGCTATGCGTCTGATAGGCAACGTTTTCCTGCAGCATTGGTTGCTTTATTGCTTTACAGCCAAATGCAGCCAGACAGCGTCATACAGCAACTTCAGATAGTGGGGGCGTCAAAACAAAGTTAAGGTCAAGTTACTTAGTTAGGCTGTGCGTTGCTACTTGCCACAATATTAGCAAAAAGCTAAATCTCAGCATGTAGAAATTAGTTAAACTAAACATGGACATTTTTAAAGTAGCTTCCCATTTATATTTGGTAAAATTGTAGTAATAGACGATTTAAGTTGAATTCAAGTTTGGCCCCTGAAAACTTTTAAATGTAACTTATGGAGTGTGGACTGTGGAAATGCAAAAATATTGAAGTGAACATGTGAGTAATACGTGTTTTGCTGAGCACATAAAGCAGTGTCAGTCAAAGAAAATCACACAATATTTTAATACGAAGGTGCAAAACGGATAGAGTAATAATAATAATAGTAATAATAATAGTAATAATAATAATAATAATAATAATAATAATAATAATAGTAAGAATAATAGTTATGGTATCCACATTTCAAAATGCTTCACAGCAAACCGATAATTGGAGACAATAACAGCCACAATCTAAACGAAACAGTAGCACACGTGACAAGCAACAGGTTGTTTGAAAACTATAAGCAATTTAGTCTTACATTTTTTTTACATTTCACTGCAGTAAACTGTAATACTGTAATACTGATGATTGTTGGTGATGTCTAAAGATGTGTATTTGCAATCTTAAAACTTGAACCTCCGGATTAAGTAGTTTAAGACATGTTACATTTTCACACTACTTTTTTCTTCTTTTTAAAAAAAATAAATACAAACTTGGTTTGGCTTGCATGGCGTTAACTGCCTGAGGGGTTTCAACGTGAAGTGTGGTAAAGGTTGAAAACCAGAGCACCGGACCACAGGGCTGATTTTACCCCCAATAACAATAAACCCAGTCGCCTTAGAGCTATTTCCACATTGCGCGTGACCTTCAGGCTTAAAGTACTGAAAAGTCTAATTGTCCTCTGAATACAATACTGGCCTTCAACCCGAGCTGCGTCTCTACGATCTTCACAATTTGCATGATAGTTATGTGTTCTAGGTCCAGCACCAAGGCCTGGAAAAAGTACTTTATTGTCTTAAAATAGTTTTCTACCCTTTTCTACTGTCTTACGAGTAACAGAACAGAGTGTGGAAATAAAATCATACTCACAGACGCAAACCCAAAATATTGACGCAGGCTACAAGACGCGTATCCGTTCACCAGTGTTTTAACTCCGCTGATCTCCGAGAAGAGGGGCCTAAACTCTGCAGGCATGGCTGCCTTCGTGCAATAAAATGATTTGGGTGCAGAGGCTTGTTGCTGAATGCTTGGTGGACATCACCTAGACCACAGACGGTCAAAGCCAGTTGTTTTGGACTTGGCCATGCTGAATGTGCTCGGTGATTCATGCTCGGGATTGACTTAGCTTATGAGTTTTGTGGCATCCAGAATCAGCTTTCCTGCAGATCAGTACTGTGGGACGTTTAGGCTGTTTTCGCGCTCGTTCATCTGCATTTTTTTTATTAAGCTGCAACAAATGAAAAAGCAAGCAGGTTATATAAGGTTTTACCATTCTAATACAAACAGAGTTCGAAGTTGAGTCACGCATGTTTGTTTGCATGCTTCGCAGTGGACTGTATACAAGAACGTGTAAAAGCACAGTCAATTTGTGGTCTCGTTATTTCTTTTGTGGTGCCTGCTTGCACACCGCTGCGGGCCGAGGCAATTGTATCTGACAATGACTTCAAAAATTCCCCTGTTGTGTATTTAAATGTCGTCCAACCTTCGTGGTGCGCAGTGATTATACGCAATGAACCATCAAATGTATTTGCATAAAACGTGACTTAATGAGTCGCCTGTGAATCACAAAGGCTTCTGGTCTGACTGTGCAGCGAGAGTGCATGCACGGTGTCCTTGGTGCCATTTTCCTCCTGCTCTGCTTCAAAAGCGGGGCTGAACTTCAACGTTTCCAACCTAACTGTTGCTATAAACACACGTTGTGTACTCCAAAGAGTGCATATTTGAGCGCGTGCGAACGTTATTACATGTCATTAGACAATGACGATGGAGCTGTAAAGCTTTCAATTAAATATTCCAGCGGTGGTTCACAAATTAATTTTTCCTAGAGCTATAGGGCAAGAAGGCTGGAGAGGAGTTTCCTCTGCAGCCAAGCAGCCAATAGAGTCCCTTGCATGCGCTCACATGAGTTTCTCCGGTCAGTTTTTAATGACTGATATTGATGTATGGTAATTCCTTAGCTGGATCACATGACACAATTACCTCAAGAATCGATCAAGATGTATTGCAGGTCTGCCTACGTTTCCGATTTTTTCTCCCTGGCGGGGTCTTTCCACGCGCCTGTGGTGCTATAGATGGACAAAGTTTAACACAGCCAAGCTGCCAATTCCGCTCCTCTGTTGCAAAGAGGAAACGGGGAAGAAGAGATATGACGGAATACGATGATCGCAGCTGTGCGTCAAATATGTATTTACCGAGCTGTACTTATTACGTTTCGACGCCAGATTTTACATCAGTCTCCTCCTTTTTACCGCAGACTACTTCGTGTCAGATTAATTTCCCCTATTCCCCCAACATAGCCCAAGTCCAACCTGTCCGAGAAGTCGCGTTCAGGGATTATGGACTGGACCATCCCAGCAAATGGCACTACAGGGGCAATTACGCGTCTTACTACTCAACGGACGAGATAATGCATCGGGACTTGATCCAGTCCTCCAGCAGCAGGGCGGATGTGATATTCAAAAACGAGTCTTTGTACGGTCACCACGGAGGTACGAGCTCGCCCTGCAATTTCTTCAACGGTGCCGGCCGGAATGGGGTTCTCCCCCAAGTCTTCGACCAGTTCTTGGACAATCCTAACTCGGACAAGCCCAACGCGGAGCTCCCCAAACAAAAGACAGACTCTGCTGCTCCCACAGATGCTACGGATAACAATCAGGCTTTAACCAAACTCGAGCAGGACAAAGCTGACCCGAGCGGGAGCGTCGACGAGGACTCGTCCTCCAACTGCGGCGACAAGAACAACAACCAACAGAGTGAGTATTTTCCTCTTTGTCTTGGATATGAGATGTGCATGTTAAACAATGGGCTGTCTGAACTGCAATGTGTCAACCACCGAGACCGTTCAGGGTTATGTGACTCTTTATAAGCATGCAAAAGCTTTTATATCCCTATAAGATTTAGTTTACGGTTGTAAAGGTATTTACAATGGGAAACCGTTAAGTAAACCCCACTTTAAAGGTTGGCTTGTGTCTGATAACAAGCCAGTGGGGCTGGGAGTGATTTGTATTGATAAATTCAGGAAAATCTTTTTATTAAAGTTATTTTATTGTGTTATAGGTGATGTTATGCAGGTATTACAACAATTTTAAGGAATGCAGTCTACCTGCATATACTGCCCTATACAATTCAGTTCAGTTCATTTGAATGGAAAAAAAAATATTTTTTTGTATCTCTCATTGTGTGTGTTTGTCCGTGTATGTGCGACAGAGAGGAGCCTTTGTGCAGAAATATAATTAGATAAATAAAAGTGACCTTCAACCTGTTAACTGCATTATAGTCTAAATTTTAGAACGTGATCTTCAATTTTTTTCCCGTTTGCTTCTGCTGTGCAGCTTCATCAACCAAATCCAGGAAGAAGAGGTGTCCTTACACCAAATACCAGATCCGAGAACTTGAACGAGAGTTTTTCTTCAACGTGTACATAAACAAAGAGAAGCGGCTTCAGCTGTCCAGGATGTTAAACCTGTCCGATCGGCAGGTGAAGATTTGGTTTCAGAACAGGAGGATGAAAGAGAAAAAGCTGAACCGCGACCGTCTACAGTATTTCACTGGGAATCCTTTATTCTGATACCTCACATAGTTGTACACACACACACACACACACACACACACATACAGAGAGAGGAGTACTATAGGAGCTATACACATGTTTTAAAGACTGGTCCCTTCGGCATATTTGAACCTTCATATTGTTGTTCAAACGTTTCTTTTTTCTTTTTTTTTTACATAAATCTAGCATTTGGAAAACAAACAAGATGCCATATTTCCTTAATTTCTGCATTTATTTATTTGTGTTCATATATTTTTCGTGGTATTGGCAACAAATATCCCAGCAAAGTGCGAGCTGTGCTTCCCATATTATTTATATCAAATATATGTAGGCTTCTTCCTTGTGTAATGTCCCTTTTATACGACGCATGTAATGCACGTTGTGGTGTGAAATAAAGTAGACACGACAAATGTTGTATCATAGTCACGAAACTTGTCACATGAACTTAACCAAGTCCACAAACGCCAACATAACACGAGCAAAGGGGGATTTTCCTCAAGATTCATCAATGGAGAAATTTGGCGCTTGCAGGCCTGTATGCCCCGTTATTTCCTCTACTTTCAAACACTGGATTGTTTACTAAACCTTGAACCGTCTAGACAGTACAATAAACGCAGCTGTAAATGTCTAAATAGGGGGCTATTCGACTTTGGTGTCCCAACCCCCAGACCACAAGACCTCTGATACTCTTTCCTGTCTCAAAGCTACACATGTTTGGAGAATTCAAGAGATTTCTGCCCATCCCGTCCATATTTAAGTCCTTTTTGACATCTCTAGGTACTTGTATTATTTGCTGGCATGGGATAAAATGGAGGATATTCTAAAAAAAGGACCGCCGTATGAAAGGTTAAGTAATTTTCAAGTTTATCTGCTTTTCTATGATTCTCAATAGGCGAGATGTGGCTTATATGCCTCTAAAATTGCTGCAGAGGTGAACGATTTGTAATTGTTGTCGAAAAAAGCGCGTTTCCATCTCGACTTAATGCAGGTGAAACCATTCCTTATTTGTGCAGTTCCACTTGATCCCATGCTGCTTCACCTCAAGCAGTCTGATGTATATCTGTTATTATTTTTGTCATTAAAGGAACGGAGTAAATAAACTTATTCATTTGACACAAACAGTCACTTTGTTGACCATTCATGTAATTATTTTCACTTCAACTCCGCAGAAACAATCGCACCCCTTGTTTTACTATGAAAAACAAAAATAGTTGATTCATGTTTATTTCATTTGTGGTTCATCACATCCACGGTTATTTCCCCAAAAGGCTGTAGAAAACTGGGGTTTGATTAAGCGTTTAATTGGGTTGTCATCATCTCCTACAGTGAAATTACACGACCAACTGTGGAGATAGTCTCGGTGTATCCACATGAGGGCAGACTTGCAGCTTTGGTTGCAAGTGGAGACGCAGAATTCAGCCAAATGTATCCTCTAACCTGCATAAAAATCATTCAGTGGAGGAATAATCCGTTCAACACAGGTTTTGTTTACATTTTAGTTTTAATTCCAACTGCACCCAGTGGCCTGCATTGTTTAGTGTTTCCAACCGATTATAGGCCTGCGTTTCTTTATTTTATTTTATTTTTTTAACGTCCAAAATCACCTATTGTTTTGTGTAAAAGAACATTTAACAGTACGGGCTATGATTCTTTAAGAAAACGAGCCCAGTTCATTTTTAATACACATTATTTATTTCACTTAGTGCCCAGTTTAACTGATGCAACACCCGTGTCTTCCAGACGGCAAGTACATTTACGAGTCATGTTCAAGTGTTTTCAAAGGACAAACTAAATGAATAGAATTTTACTCCGTGTATTTGTCATCTGAATCTTTTAAATACAGACTTTAATCTTTACTTGAAGGCCGCACAACCTTATAGACCATTGAAATCTGTCTCCAGATTCTAGCATTATGGGAGATTATTGACGCATAATGTGCTTCACATTTCCTGTTGCAGCAGTATAACTGTTATCATATTATCCATTATCTGCGTCTAGCTATTTGCTTCTGACAAAATAAGAGTTACTGCAAAAAAGGACGATTTTTTTGCCTGAACCTATAATAATAATAATAATGATAATAACCATATCGGTGTCATTTTTAACTCCCTACCCTCAGGCTATACGTTTTACCTTGTATATGCTCTACCGTTATGTTTGAAATATAAGTGGATCTTCTAATATTTGCCTTAGATTATCATTATTATTATTATTGCTTTTATTATTATTATTATTATTATTATTATAATTATTGCTATTATTATTATTATTATTATTATTATTATCATTGTTGTTGTTATTACTACTATAACCCGAGGTTCACTTTTACGGTACTTGTGTAGCCTACATTTTGTGCTATATGAATTGTTGATTATACTTAAAGAATATATTCCATATTAAAGTTTGTTTTTTCAGTTCAGTGTGTCACATGATACGTGATATGCAAACTAGACCAACGGTATCATTGAACAATTTGCATTATTTGAATTATGATTATCAAAAGAAAAATGGTGCCAGTTTTTTCAGATATCTGTTAGGCTAATTATTTTTTTTCTTCCATTAAAATAACCGAACGTGGTATAACGATGAATGTATTGCACTTATTCAGTGATTAAATTTGGGTTAACGAGCCTTTATTTTGTTGTCTGTGAATCCTGTGATGTTGAGATGATTTCCACACTCTACTATATGTTTATTTACCACCAAATGTAAATATCTAAGAGCCTTCCAGTCGGATCTACACAACTCTCAAAGAAGTTTTAGGACTATTTAAAGCTTTTCACATAAATACCAAAGATATCATTATTTCAAGCTGAATTTACTGTTTTGTTTATTTGCAAAATACCTAGGGTCGTCGATAGTTGTGGCCTAACTTCATATTTTTGGTCAGTGGATATTTTCAGGTAATTGTTTTATTTTTTTCCCCTGAGTTTAACAGGCACACTGTTGAACACATTTGCATTCGACTTCCTTGCAGACTAAAACAATGGATCCCTGAGTAGAATAATCCCCAGGCTGTACACCACCAGGGGTTTATTTTGAAGATCGATAATACCTGTGAAAAAATGTCAATATATTGTGCTTAATAATCTGTGCAAATAATAAAGGACCAGTTTTCTATCAGTTGTAAGTGGAATTTATTTGAAACGTAAATCCTTGCAAGGTTATGATGTTGACCTTCATGCATACTGAGCTTCTAGAAGCTTATCAATTTAAATGGGTGAATGATGAAAACATTTTACCTTCCAGATTCTTTATTTTGATGCTGACATGTAGCAGGAAATCTGAATGGCCGTTGTCCCTACATTGAATAATTTGGTGCTGTTGAATTGAAAAATATCAAGAGGAAAAAAAAAACATTCAAGAAATATAACAAACCTCAAACCCTGAAATAATGAAAGCTTGACAGAGCAAACAGAATATTAACAATGTTTATTTTTGATTACTGTTATCATTCTTATTTTAATTCAACGATATCCAAGACTGTAATATGCAAACATGTGGACTCTGTTGGTATGAATGGTTGATTGAAAAAAAGTAATAATTACATTTAGTAGAGATGGTTACATTCTTTTAGATGGTCTGCAGTTGTCCCCTATGCACCATATAAAGCAGCATTTACACGCACACACACACACACACACACACACACACACACACGCACACACACACACTCACACACACACACGTGTCTCTCACACAAAGACACGCATCTCCTTTGAAGCATTTAACTCATTGAACACATTTAATTGAGTTGCAGTTGTTACACACGTACAATCCACTTGAAGGTGGACTATTTTCGGATGCAACTCAAATAGTCTTTTTTTTAATGCGATTGTTTCAGTTTGGTTGAACTGCCTGCAAACCAATTTCAAGTCCGTGTTGTAGGTGTCGCTGTTGACCACGAGTTCGAGTATGTGTGTGTGTGTGTGTGTGTGTGTGTGTGTGTGTGTGTGTGTGTGTGTGTGTGTGTGTGTGTGTGTGTGTGTGTGTGCAGGGAGAGGAGGCTGCGTCTCAAGGCCATTTTCAAATCTCATTGGTGGGCTTGTCATGTGGTCGGGAGGCATCCTGACTTACGCGGAGATTGTTTTTCCTAGATATGTCATCTTACAAAGGACATCTCTCTCCTCTAAAGATCTTAACCCCCCAAAATGTCCTTTCCCAGTAGCTCTCCTGCGGCAAATACATTTTTAGTGGACTCTTTAATTGGTGCTTGCAGGTCGGACAGCTTTTACTCCAGCAGCAACATGTATATGCCGTCTGGCTCAGAAATGGGAACTTACGGAATGCAAACCTGTGGACTCCTGCCGTCTTTCGGCAAAAGAGGGGAGGTCAACCACCAAAATATGGGCATGAATGTCCACTCGTACATACCTCAAATAGATAACTGGACTGATCCGAATAGACCCTGCAGAATACAGCCGTCCAACCAGATGTCAAACTGTACATTTTCACAGAGCATAAAGGAAGAGAGTAACTGCTGCATGTACTCCGATAAGAGAGTACAAAAAGTCAGCTCGACAGAGCTCCCTGCATATTCTAACGTTATTTCCGAATCGTGTCCGGTCGATGGTCCCGAGATCCCGGTTCCGGGCTATTTCAGACTGAGTCAAACTTATGCGAATGGGAAGCATCAGGAAAACTACTGCCATGAGCCGCCGAGTCCAAACCAAACACTGACGCAGCTCAGCCGGGTCACCCCGAAACCGCAGCCCTCATCGGCGCCTTCAAATTTTGCAGAGGTGGAAAAGAAAAGCGAGGACGTCCCACAAAACCACGAGACCTCAAGGACACCGGTCCCCGTAGAAAGCCCGGACCTCAAGTCCAGCTCCAGGGAGAAAAAGTGCAATATGGAAGGCTCTGTGTCCAGTCCGGAGCTGCAACAGAAGGAAGGAAAAGGTGGGTTGGCTACAATGAAAGCTTTTATCTTGTGTCGCTGCAGCGCCGAGAAGGCTCCAGCATCATAAAACCAAGTATAAAACACAAACAACCCTAAAGTCGTAATGTTTAATGACAGTCTTTCTCGGGTTGCAGTAATGGGCAACAGAGAGCGGTTTTTACCATGCAGCATGTAGACTGTGTCCCTCTTTCCTCAGATATGTAAATTAAAATAATGTGCATGAAAAAAACATTTCACTTTGTTGTCTTGTATTTGGGCATATTGCACGGGTTTTCACAACCTGAAATCGTTGCCATACTTGTTGCATAAATGCAAAATGTAATCACTCCAGAAGCTTCTAAAATTGGTGCATTTGCAGCAGTGCAATTCAGGATAGTTGAGTCTCTGTCTCTAGAACATGACACAATTAGTTTGATGTTTTATTTAAAGTTGATCATTTTAACAATGTAAGCAAACATTTTAATACATTTAAAGCTTTGATCAAATTAATAGTATTGCATCATATGTCAAGCTGTGTAAAGAGGTGTTTCTGGTGCGTGGTTTGATCAGTTGGGGGTTTCATTATATTTATATTTTATTAGTGGTGTCTAGTACGTGACTAATAACATCCCCTGCATGTTATTTATTCTGGGGAAACATTTATAATATGTGTTATTTCCCCGAGGTAAAATCCAAAGCAGCAGGTGAGAGTTTGTCCAAGCTGAATCTCTGAAATACTGAATCCTGTCAATGGTTTGAATCTTTGCAGTCTGCGACCCGCCGACAAGCAACTGGTTAACTGCAAAAAGTGGGAGAAAGAAAAGATGTCCCTACACAAAGCACCAGACCTTGGAGTTGGAGAAGGAGTTCCTCTTCAATATGTATCTGACCCGAGAGCGCCGCCTAGAGATCAGCAGGGGCGTCAACCTGACCGACAGGCAGGTCAAGATCTGGTTTCAGAACCGCAGGATGAAACTGAAGAAAATGAACAGAGAGAACCGCATCCGTGAACTGACCTCAAATCTCACCTTTTCGTGAGCGTGCATGTGTCCGTGGTTCGCTGTCTTTTATTTCCTCATATTTAGTTTGATGCTGTAGTGGCGTCAGACGTTTATCTTCAATTTCAACGAAACTGTGACCATATAAGCCAATTCGTCGTGTATTTGTTTTATTCCATCACAGGGTAACATTTTTTGGTCTTAAATTATTGGAGAAGTATAGATGTCTTCCCTTTAGCCAGTAGACGTGAATGTTCTATTGTGTTGCGTTTGGAAAAGATTTCCTATTTTCAGTCATGAAAGCACATTTATTGTCGTGTCGTGCAACATTTGTTTTATAGTAAGTGCAAGCCATTTGCTCCACAGTGAAATGTTTCTATGGCGGAAAACAATGTCAATCTGTGAATTTATTGCATGTTTGTGCATGTATATTGCAATAAATTGTCAAATAATCTTGTTTTGTGTTTGTTCATGCTTTCTAAATGTGCTATCTAAAGTATTTTGTCTTCTATTACTTCAGGTACATTGCTATATCACTGTCGAAATGCGGTATTATTTGTACTGACGCAGACATATAGTTTGCTTTAATCTGCTTTGAAGAGGAAAAAAAAAGGGAAGAGGCTTTCTAAACGGGCCTATTGCACAATACTGCAAAAAAAACAATTTGTGTTCCAAAAAATTTCCAAATAAGTTTCTAATTTTACTAAATTACTGCATTGTTTCACTGCATCTGACGATGAACCTACACGCTTAAATTCAAATATTTAGTTCGTGGGCTACCAGCAGTTTTAATACATGCTGTTTTTAGTTGTTATGATACAATATTTTGCCTACTATTACATGATTTTAAAGATATTCCAGCTCTCCAAGGACAAACTGAAAACTAGAAAGTGATATTTGTGAAATTAAGCACAAAACAAAATCAAAACAAGGTAACACAACATGTCCCAACCTTTCTGTGTACAAGCAGCAGAGCGACGCAAAGAGGCGGAGGTCGTGTAATGAAATAAACATGTTGTTTTGATTCTCAGTTCAGTTTGTGACTAAACTA
This sequence comes from Ophiodon elongatus, assembly GCA_016806645.1. Classification (NCBI taxonomy): domain Eukaryota; kingdom Metazoa; phylum Chordata; class Actinopteri; order Perciformes; family Hexagrammidae; genus Ophiodon; species Ophiodon elongatus. Next base: position 2,867,286 of record JACSYO010001810.1, on the reverse strand, counting down.
ACATCCTATAAGGACCATCACACGTGTTTTTGTTACGTTCAAGCACAGTTTCACCGACAAGACTCGGCTCTTCCTTCCTCCTGTGCCACACAGGCCCCAGTAGCCACGTTGGATTAATTTTCATTGTACAGAATAACTTTTCATTGTACATAATAACTTCTCATTTTACACTTTAAACTTCATATTTTATGACTATCGGTGATGAAATGACACGCCACTGTTGGTCTGATCCAGTCTGCGGATCTGACCTAGATCTTGAACATATTTGAAGGTCAACAAACTCTTTTTTTTTTTTAAAAGAAGCTCAAACGTTAATTTCTGCTAAACAAAAAAAAAGGCGAGATGTGGACTATTTAAAACGAGCTCACACCTTTCAGACAGCAACACACAGACGGACTTCTCCAAGCCTGTTTTTCTGTTTCTTTTATTGACGGCATGTATAATCACACGCACCTCATAAAACATTTATTGATGCATAAAGACATTATTGCCCTCCTTTGAATGAATACAATAATTTCACAACTGCCGTTTCCGGTTTAGCCTTTAAAATTGAAGCTAACCCAGAAAAATGTTTAGTCGCCGAATAACAACCAAGGATACACCGCATTGTGAACGGAAATGGCTTCTGTTATTTTACAACATGTTATTACATCTATTTTACGAGGACTCCGTAAGTCTATAAAGCATTTTACAAGCATTGGGGGTATCAGGATGATATTAGGAGAGTTTTCTCCAACATTAAAATAGTTTTCTCCAACATTAAGACTGTGTGTAGGAGATGAATGTGTCTTATTCCCTTTTTTTTTAGCTGATTGTATTGTTGCAGCGTCCTGCAGCCACCGCCTATATAAAAAAAGAAAAGACATTTGCATTCATTTGAGCGATTTTCTCCCCCAGTCACATCTGATGGTTCTTTATTTTATTTTATTATATGTGAAATGAAAAGCTAAATTAAACCTGACGGGGGAAAAAAGAGCAAGGGCAGGATTGATTTACTCGCTGTATTGGTAAATATGACCACGTGATCCATGTAACCAATCCCTGTAGATGCAGGCCAGCAAAAATACTATGATTGTTCATAGAGGGACGCTTCCCGTAACAGTTCAACCCTTATTATATGAGTAGGAAGAGATCAAAAATGTCTTCCAGTGGCACTCTCAGTAACTGCTATGTGGACGCTATAATGGGGCAGGAGCCGGAGGACGCGTACGGTGCTCGCTTTATTCAGGCTCCGCACACGGTGACCCCGAGGCCGTCAGGTGCTGGGGACAACGCCGACTTCTCCTCTTGCCATTTTGCACCAAAGTCCGCCGTTTTCTCCTCGTCTTGGTCCTCGGTCCACCCGCAGGGGATTTATCACCCGTACATGCACCACCACCACCACCACCAGTCTCATCTCCCCGCCTCGGACGGCAGATATGTGGGCGTCCGCTCCTGGATGGACCCCATCTCCAACCACGTTTCGTTCGCCGGATTTCACTCCGGCGGCCGCTCGTACGGAACAAAGCCGGAGGTCTTGCCACCGAAAGCCACGGAGTGCGACACGTTGGAGGCGGAGGCTCGGCCGCTCGCCGGTGAATTCGCGTGCGGAGTATCGGAGTGTCAGGAAAAAGCGACCAAAGAGCACAGTGGAAGTGAACTTTCGATCCACAGCGAGCCCAAAGAGGAGAAACACCAACTTGACCCAAGTAAGTAAACGAAATAGCCAATCCTGATTTACAACCTTAAGAACTGTACGAGCTGGGTGTGTAAAACTGGAGGTTTTACTAACCTATAAAAGTGTCTCGTAGGCTACTATAGCTCGGCTCGGGAAGGGGAAAAACCCGCCCTGCTAGGGTTATTACAGAGGATCCTAAAGTTTTTCATGTCACAGGACACCCCAAATAGAAGCACGTTGCTCCTTTTTGATGAGATTTTCCCCGAGATGACTTTAGGGATATATCTGGATGTTATTTTCTTTACCAGTAATAACAGAAAACACGTAGGCCCTAAATAGCAATATGTGAGCGTTGTTTATTAAACAATTTGTCATTTTGCTTTTCCTACACAGCATGTGTGCTCACAGCTTCCCGTACCCCAATTTGATAATAATACAGGGCAGTTTAAAACGATAAAGGTCCTCATCACGTGTCTTTACTTGTATCTGTTTTTTCAGGCAACCCTGCAGCAAACTGGATTCACGCACGCTCCACGAGAAAGAAGCGATGCCCGTACACCAAATATCAGACTTTAGAGCTGGAGAAGGAGTTCCTCTTCAACATGTATTTGACAAGAGACCGACGCTATGAAGTGGCCCGCATACTCAGTTTAACCGAGAGACAAGTGAAGATCTGGTTCCAGAACAGGAGGATGAAAATGAAGAAGATGAACAGAGAGAGGAGCGGCAGAGAGCTGCAATGAAATCACTGCCTTTTGACACATTTGTACCAAGGAAGCCATCTGAACAATTAAATTCATTTTGGTAGGAGCATCGGTAGCCATTTTATTTTTTTTAGACCCCCTAGAGTACTATTGCGCGTCAGTGTCCATACAGTGTTGGCCTCCAAATCGCACATGCAGGAATTTGTCTTTGTGACACTCAGACTGGATCCGTCAAATACTGATTAATCTGATGTTTTCCTCTGTTTTGCATTTCACTCAACCGCAACAGCAAGTTTGTCAGATTTGTTGAGCCTCCCTTGTCAGTAGGAAACGTGTCTATGTGTAATGCTTATAGTTGTTAAGAATTTGGAGTTGTATATAAAACATTTTCACAGCTGCACGACTGCTGTCTATTGTGGGTACACACACACGGCATCACTAAATCCTGCATTGACACAAAAATACCTTTACCTTGAAATTGTCGCCCTAATATGTGTGAAGGGAAAACAGAGGCGTGTATTTTGCTTTTTCATAAACCAAAGCAAATTTTCCATTTAGTCTCAAACATAAATGTGTTAACATTAACCTTTCATGTATTTAATACGTTTCTCTGTATGTTTCTGGCATACTGGTTTATTTCCTTTCCGCAATTAGCTTTTTTTTTATTATAGAAAAATAACCCCAGAGGTTTTATTTTCAGTACGACTGCATCATAATGTTAACAAATTTAACAAATAGGACACACAATTCAACCCATAGTCCGTGTGTCACTATTTACTATTTTCTTTTTTTGCAGCCAACAAATGAATTGGCAGAGATTAAATTGATTCAAATCGCTCTTTAATTCTAAGAGGTTACAGTCTGTATGCTGGATTTCACTTTTTTTAAAAACAGTGGATTTGAAACGTAGAAGAACAAGTCATAAAGTGTTTACGATTGCGAGAGGTGTTGCGGTGGATTTCCAATTTATTGTCCAACTTGTACGAATAATTACTTTAAAGCAGGAAGAGACGCGGTCCAATAAAGCTATAGAAATGGCTAGACGTCTGGCCTAAATGAGTTTATGGCCCTGGCCAGTAATTATACTCTCCTTTGAAACCCCCTTTTTCTGGGGCATTTGTGTCTGTTGCTGACAAACAGAATGTAGACACTTTTCCACAGGGTGTCTGGTCGATGAATTGTTTTAGAGGAAATCACCCCCACCTTAATGGTCACGTTTATTCCTATACTGCACTTCCCACTGATGGGAAAAAAAACGTCACTTTTACTGGTGTCCGATGCAGTTTTACCTTCTTATTTATTTTATATTGAAGCGTAAAACCAGTGTGTCCTAATTTGACCTCATACAGGCTGAACCACTTGAAACCAAATAGATATTGATCATTTGAAATTGTTCTCCAATTTGAGCAAATTAATAAATATATTTTTTTAACTGCACTATTTAAAGGTAATGGAAAAGCCCTGAATTATGCAGAACTAAACACAATCTGTTTACCTCTGCTGGACCAGTAGGCTTCATTGGAAAAGTAATGAGAGCGCTAGAGGGCGATATTGGTCTTTTAGTCTCATACAGCAATTCATGTCCAGCTAGAGCATGTTGGCAAGACAACACATGCCATCTAAAAGTCCAGGGGTCAGTTTTTAACCAGTGATCATAAAAAATACAACTTTCCGTCCTTTTTAAACGAATACAGCTCTCTTCTTTTTAACAGTTGCATATTGGAAAGACCCAACATCTCAACAACACGTCCTACATTTGCACAAAAGAGGAGCCCATTTTAATCGAGAGAGCAAAGCAGCAGCCTTAGTTCATTATACTTTACAGAAGAAAACCAAAGGAACAATTACAGTCAACTTTAGGAAATGCATTCTTCTACATTTCCCATTCAAAGGCCATTTCCCCTTTAACCCAATTTAGCATGTTACATGTCGTAGCAGCGAATTTTTTTTTTTTTTTGCTGTCCTTATACAGTGAGGTAGTGAAAATATTTAAACTCAATAGTGACTCTGGAGCTACTAAACAGAACCGCGACACCGTGCCCTGTGTTGCCCCCTAACACTGCTCAAATTCAACTTCCATATGTGTTTTTGTTTAAATCACATGGTGATGGCAGTTTGTGAAATAGTCACGAAATGCAATTTAGTGGTTCGTATTGGGCCTTCGGAGGAAAATAACATATATGTATATATGATGCAAAACCTACTGACCATCAAGCGTATAGTGCTGAGGCATTTAATATACATTTATTATTTTGTATATATCTGCTGCGCTCAGAGAGAAGCAAGACCGAACACATTGAAGCCATTCGAGGATATGTTGACTTGATTGTTTGCGTCTTAGTGTATTGTACATGTGACGAGTCCAGCGGACTGAAGACTGTCACGGCTGAAGACTTGACCCCAGAATGACGACGTTCAACTTCTTTATTTAACAAAAAATATGACCGCGAGATTACACGCTGTTCACACGTATGCACGCAATAAGCGGCTCAAGCGTTTTCTTTCATTCGTCGTTATACATAGTCATGTGTCTCTGTCCACGTAGGTCATGAGTGAGGGTCAGCTAAACTCAACTTCACTCTTGTCATTAGCTACAGTCATGTTAGAGCAGATGCCGCGTTGCTTCACATTAAATGTGCAGTGTTATGGAGTGAGGAGGCTGTATGAAAATGAGAGCTGTGGAAATTAGCTGTTTCTGACCGATTGGGAACACACTGATGCTCGTGCTTCTCCAGAACAGTTCCTCAAAGTCACATGAAGTATAAAACATGTTTGAGTGTGTGTGTGTGTGTGTGTGTGTGTGTGTGTGTGTGTGTGTGTGTGTGTGTGTGTGTGTGTGTGTGTGTGTGTGTGTGTGTGTGTGTGTGTGTGTGTGTGTGTGTGTGTGAGAGACTGAGTTCCCTGAGACCTGCATTATATCTCTTGACAAACCTATAGTGGTATACGACGTATTCAGAATGTGTTGTCAGATCCCATATAACTTCAATAGATTTTTAAGATACTCATTTACAAGTAAAAGTCCTGCATGGAAAATATAAGTATAGGCAACATGTATGTATTATCAGCAAAATGCATCAAAAGTAAAAGTACTCATTATAATGTTAAAAAACTATCCTTGTGATTGTTTTTCTAGTAGGATTTACATTGTATTATTGTCATTATTCTGATGCTTATATGTGTAATTAGCACTTTACTGTTGCAGTTGACTGAAATGGAGCTGATTTTAAGTATATTATATATTTATATATTGTTTATTTTATTTCACATATAGGCTATGTGACACATGAGGCTACACAACATATGATTAACTTAGACAACATGATAACTATATGCATGACGTAAAATCTTATGCTGCTAAATAACTAAAGCTGTCAGATAAATGCAGTGGAGTAAAAAGTACAATATTTTCCTCTTAAGTATAAAGCGGCATGACATCAAATAAATTATATGTTACAAGTACCTCAAATTTGTACTTGTACTTGAGTAAATGTACTTAGTTACATCCACCAAAAACTATGTCAAATCTACGCCATATTGTCTCCATATCCAATCCACGAACAACAATAACCGTTAAACAGTTGAGGTATGACGCAGTTTGACAAACAGGTATCTCTGCAGAGTGAAGTGTGTGACGTCTCACGTCGTCAAGCACCTCAAGTGTGTGTGTGTGTGTGTGTGTGTGTGTGTGTGTGTGTGTGTGTGTGTGTGTGTGTGTGTGTGTGTGTGTGTGTGTGTGTGTGTGTGTGTGTGTGACGTTCTGGAGATAAAGAGGAGGAACACCGAATGAAACGCAACGCCATGATTCAACATGCATTACTAACGCAACAATGTAGCGTTAGTAATGCATGTTGAATCATGGGGTTCGGGTGCAGAGCCTCACGCGTGCACGCTTGTCCTTATTAAACAGACTATGATAGGATCAGTTGTTATGTTTCGTTCCCCACCTCAGATCATCGCAAACACTGATATTATCAATGGAACCAACACTGTGTAAACATAGAACATGCCTCTGCATCTGGGTTGATTTCCTATTATTAACAAAAAAAGGCCTCTATGCTCTGTAATCAAAGTAAACCATATATTTATTGAATAACGTCACATTTGCAGAACCTATACTTTCCTGTTAGGAACCTCTCTCTTTAAACACGTGATTAAAAAAATAAATCGTTTTCTGAACAATCAGGTTTTTAATTGCCATATTTTTTTAATTCAAAACAGGCCTTGGGAGGTTTCAATTTCAACTCGCATATAGCGAATTTACTGAGCTGGACGATTTACTTTGATGCTTTCTTAACCTATCACTGATATAACTGGTTTATATTCTCAAACCAGAGACGTTGGAATACTGTGAGAAAACCGGAAGAAGGCAAAGACTCAATTAATATGCATGGAGAGCTGCTACATGTGAGACGTGCGGTCCTGCTGCTTGACACATCTTTATTAGTCCTTTATGTGTCTCACAAAATTGCAGCTGTGTGTAAAGCCTAGCTCACCACCTCATCATCACCATCCATGATGACCCCATGTCTTTATAGGTTTCCTTCTTCAGTCAGGAGTTTAAAGCTAAAGCAGTGGAGGGTAATGCTGACGTATAGTTCCCTTTCTTATGACACCAAATAAAGAATATCTAACTAACTACCAACTAACTCACTACACGGTTTTGTATTTTTATGTGCATGTTTAACTATTTGATGTGTACAGGTCTTATTAGGCTATCTAATGGACCTGTGGCAGACACCATTTGTTTCCCCTAATCAAAGGAAATGGCCAAATGTGAGGGAGCTAGATTTGTCTCTAGCTCTCCATCATTCATTTAGTGTGCATTGGTCCACCACCAACGAGGCCACTCTCTTACCAGCAGGGACCTCGAAGGGGAAAAAAAAAGAAGCAGAATGAGTCCTGTATCTCTGCACCGAAACTAAAGCGATGATAATCCAGATCTGAATGATTTTTCCCCAATGGACTATACACTGGACTAGAGTTACAATAATGTCCAAGTCATAGTTGTGCAACAAATCCTGATATCTTGCAACACACGCACGCACACACACACACACACACACACACACACACACACACACACACACACACACACACACACACACACACACACAAAGGAAACCAGAGGCCGAGCCACAGCGCGACTATAAATCGCACAGTACTGAGTCTGGCACGCCACCAGAAGAACTGACATGAAAGAAATTCTCTTTTGCTGCAGAATTGTACATATGGACGTGTTGGAACGTTTTCATATTTAGCCACACAATTCAAAACATATTTCGTCGTCTAGAACAATAATTGAACATCCACGTAAGGCCAATGTGATAGACCATTTTTGATAAGGATATTTTTATTTCCATTTATTTTTCTTAATTTGCTAACCAATATTAGTTGTAATTAGGCCTAATAAGACAGCTGGTTTTATAGCGTGAATTTAAACATTTGGTGAATATAGGCCGCTGACTGAAAAACAAAAAAGGAAAGAAAAGAAATACACTTTATCGTATTTTCATGGCCAAAAACCGACCAGACTCATCTTAATTTTATATATATATCAAATTCTTCATCTTGAGCAAATCAAACATTGCGTCAACATGATTTTTTCATATGTCCAAATAAAAGGGATCAGTTTTGCATGCTATTTTCTTTTTTTCTAGTTTTTTGTATTAACGAATTTGCATTATGATAAAGCTAAAACTAGTGTAATTGCTCTTTTTCACTATAAGATACACTATTTTCTGGTTGAGCGATAGAAACAAAAAGCACGGGGGGGAAAACCCCGCTTGTTTGTCTCCAGAGGACGTGGAGGGGCTTCTGCTATTATGCACAAAGATGGGGAGAACTGCTGCAGTCGAAATTCCTTTTTGTGAGAGGACAATTTACAACTTGGTAATAGACCTTTTTATGTGCCTCCATCGCCTGTCATTGGATGCCACTGGTCATGTGTGAGAGGCAAACGTCTTCATGGCTCTTTTCCTGATTTCCCAGGCGATTTTTTTCCCACTGCATTCGGCGTCAATGGCGCTCCAACCGATACGCCACGGTGGGCTTTCTTAAAAATTGCATTCGTTTCATAAACGTCTGATCAGCACATATTTGCAGCACTGCGCTGCTCGTTCTCCAGGACGACATGAGGAGCCTTTCAACTTTCTACACATCTGACCTCTTCATACACACAGCAGCACTGGCTCTTCACTGCGTTATCGAAATGCGGTGCATAGGTAAACCTCTAAGAATAAACATGGATTACCTCCCGGCTATAGGTAAGCCTTATGTGTGATAATGGGCTTTATTAACGCTCATGTGTCTGCATGTGAAGTTTGACAGCTTCCGGTGTCATTATTCATGTAAATTAGCAGCAGTTTAATGGCTCTCGTGCTATTTGCTTGTTTCACATGTTTGAATAAATTGTTTTATAAACTTCAAATGCAAAAAAAATGTGGGTGATGGTGTTAGTATTGGTGAAAAATGTGACATTACTGCTGTTATGCTGCACGAATCAAAGAGTGATGTTTTAAGAAATAAACACCTGGATTATTAAATGTTTCTTAGAAATGTTTTCACACCTTCTAACTCAATATTATTCTGCAGAACTACAGCTCGTGTTTAAAGTCAGTAATGATGCTGTGTCAGGAGTATTTGTTGATGCTCATCACTGAGTGTAGTCCCACGACTTAGAAAATAGCTCAAACATTGTAAATTTCGTTTTCAGTTGGAAGTAGCTTATTGCCCATCGACAAGCCTTTAAACATTTTTACATATTCTTCTGTTTATGAAGCCAAAGCTCTATAATTTACCATATCTTTAGCTACCAGAAAATCTGCATTGATCTGACATATTTCCACATGCTGTTCACTTGCTAAAAATGCGACACAGAACAAATATGCGTTGCTATATTTCACATATGCAAGCCTGGCAGGAGAAGTAGAGTTTTCATAGCCGTCTTCAGCTGACTGGAGATGGGGCCAACATGAACAAAGACAGTATTTCACTGTTGGCTGACAGGCAGCTGCGAAAGTATTTACAGCCTTACTGCAATGCGGCAAAATGGACCCTGGAAGACCAGCACAAGTAGAAGCCTGCAAATTAGACAGGGTTCACTCTGTGTTTTCCCAATTTGACAATGTGCATATAGCTTACATCATTTCTGAGTTTGTTATATATAATTTTGTAGGACAAAGTCTGACCGCAAGCCCTGCACACATTTAAACAAATAGCAGTTTCCATGAATGGATGTGGTTTTCCCTCTTCAATCTGATTTAAATCCCCCCGGAGGTGTAGTTCATTACATTCTTTTGGATTATTGTGTGAAAACAAATGCTTCTTTATAGCAAGTTACATGAAAGCTGAAGGGTACAATAGCTGTTTTTGTATTACTTTTTTAAAGATTTTTGTTTTTTTGCGCTCGAAAGAAATATATTTATCACCGTCAACATGAGCAGCAAGTTTATTTATTTGTTTGACCTGCTTCATGTAATGACATCTACACTGCATAGCGTGACCTTATGTGCTTGGCACTCGTTTCATATTCAGTCTACACATCTATATATATATATATTTCAAAAATCAAGGACAATTTGCCAAAGTCGATTCTAATTGTACCTAATTCAATTTAATTAGTTTCAAGAATTCAGTGAAATCAAAGTCTTGAATCAAGTTGCATCAGCCAACTTGTTTTAAGAGAAAATTGGAATAAACTCGTTTGCATTTGGAAAGTGCAATGCATCCCTCGTCCTTGCACATCTGACCAACATATATGATGAGGTGAACTTTTGTCAGTTTAATTGAATATGTTTTGCTGTGGAAAAGGGGGGAAGCCGTTAAAATGCCAGCAGAAGGCGCTGTTGCCCAACAGTCAGCCTCTCTGCTCCCATTCAGCAGTCTCTTGCGAGCAGGTTCCCGTGCGCAGTGATTGGACCAGACATGTGGTCATGTGATGTGGTTTATTTTTTTGAAAGTGGTTTTGGAGAATTGTATGTAAGAAAATGTCCCTTTTTTGGCCAGAAGAAGATCCGTACTAACTGAGATCTGCTGCTTTGATGCTGCATTTGGTGCTGTGTAGTATTTTTATTTGTTTCTACAAAGCCATCAAGTGAATTACAGCAAACCACTTGTTTATTGCCATTAGTTTATTAGACAACACAGTGGATGCTTTGTAACCAGAGACCACTTGAGTCGATGAAACTGTTTAAGCATTTTACACAGATCATTGAGCGTCACGACAGTGTGCATGGCATCCTCCTCGTGATGTTAATGATGATGATGATAATGATGAAGGAAACGCTCTTTAAGAAAGTTGATTGAGCTGTAAATAAATGACTTAATTGATATGCATAAAACTGCATGCAAGCCATTAAACCACAGAAAGCATAGTGCCAACTAACAGCAGGAACTATGTGAGTGCAGCTCGAACACCCAGGTCAGAACGGTTTTACCCTCGAATTATCGTCAGGGAAATAACTTTTTATGAGGACACGCATGTAAAAAGTGACAAGCCTCTGATTTGATGCCCCTCCATCTATCATACCTGCCCCACAGTGGCAGCCGTCCAAACCTCAACACCATCAGCCCTTCTGCAGTGCACAGGGAGAGGAGAGGAGGAGCAAAACTGCTCTGCACTCTGGGATTGGCCCGGAAGCATGAATGACGTATTGTGTCAGGTTCACTTGGGAGAAAAATGTACTTGAGCACGTCAGTGATGCAGGTTTTTGTTAACACTTTAGAGGTCAAGAGGCTTCAGTAAAACGGTAAAATCAGGCCTTTCCATTAAAGGCGGTAACACATGACATTCTTGACTTAAATAAGTGGAGAATAGGTCATAAGATTATTAAAATGAATAGTCAGACACCCAGTTATCAGACTTTGTTGTTTGTTCAAGAATTGCACAAGTGACTATAGCTATAATATAAAATAAAGTATTTTCTTTTTTTTGTCGCAGTGCACCTCTGTTACCATTTACTATCATGGCGGTTAGTCTACAGCCTCCCAGCTTCCTCCTTTCTACGACTTTTCCTCAGTGCACATCAGTGTAATCGCCGTTATTGAGTAAGTGCAACTTTGAGGATTATTTATGGGCCTGCGCAGTGTTGTGAGTGGCTGTGAGGAAACACGTGATGCCATTAAAGTTTGTTTTATGGCCCGGGACTTGACAAGCCAAAATATAATTCTCATTGTGTATTAGAAAGACCGTGCAGATGGGTTGGATTGGAGCTGGAATTGGAAGGGAGCTCGTACCAGGCAGATTTTTCCGTCAACATGGATGTGTTTGTTCCGCGGTGTGCCATGTGTTACGGTCTCTGTGGTAAGCTGTGTTTTATCATTCTGCTCGTGGTATGGGCGTGTGATGTCATGCGCATATGCTCTGTACTGTTTCCTGCCTCTAAAAGCGGCAGCAGTGCGCGCTCAGACGACCAGTGATAGCTATAATGCTGGAAGGAAATCGTGTTTAATCTCATTACTGAGCTTGGTTTGGGTTCAAACCTCTTAAGACTCAATCGATGCTTTTTAGGATGGTGTTATTCTTGTTGTTGGTCTGATTCACTGCCATATTATGTAGTTATTTGATAGCTTTGGGATTCGTATTCACTTGGAGGCGGAGAGTTCAACCTGTTGTCACCAAAGTTTTTAAAGATTCCATTGGGAAATAATTTCAAGGACAATACCGTTTTTTTTTTTTAAATCTCATTATATACGAATTATAATTTTTCATTTTCACATTGTGTGGCTGCTGCTTTATTCACTGTAGGCCTTAATGCTTTTCTTTTGCGGGCCTTCAAATGATTAATTCCTTCAATCATTGTAAATGTACCTAATAATGGTTAAATAATATTTAATACAAAGCTGACAGGGAATTTAAGCTTTTTTGTTCTTTAATCATTGATAAAACGCTCCCTTACTTCACCCGATCAGGAGATTAAATAGGCCTCATGTTTTATCTTGCTACTAATCGCTTAATATAGAGCTTTTTAGTAGCAAAACCTTGTTCTTGTCAGTAAAAAACCGTCCAGCTGAACTAGTTAGCCTTTCGTTTAACACAAGCTGCCAGAAAACGCTGACTTTATCATTCTTTTGTTGTGATTCTCGGCTTTGACCCGTCTGAAGGACTAGCAGGAGAAGGTGAAAGACAGGTCAGGCTGTCTAACTAAGACTGAAATGTGAAGTGCAAGAACGATCTTTTAAAGATTTTATAATTTACCTTTTAACCGTGGTTGAAACGAATATGTAATGTCTGCGATATAACAACAATCTTTACTTCGTCTAAAGAGATGTAGAAATAAGTCAATTTCTTATTTCTCATTTTTCTTTTTCATTCCCACATTTTGAAGGCCTGTATTGCAACGTTCAACTTGTCAACATGAATCAAGCCGAAATCGTAACCAAAAGGTTACATTAAACAAAACGAATTCGTGCGCCATCCAGTAAAAAGGCCTAATGGTTAAACGTTACATGCTTTTCTTCGTCTCATTGAAGCAGAACACTTGGGCTGAATGTCTGGCCCAATCTTTAGTCAAGCTTTTCAAGAAGTGTCACGTGAACCCAGTGTCACGTTTGACCCAATATTCAAAACAAATGTTTCATAATAATCTAATTGTTTGAAACTGACAGACTCAAAGCCTCACGTATAGGTGCCATACAATTATAAATGCTCAGGTTGATTTAGACCAAATATTTTAATGTAATTTCATTCGTACAATATTGATTTTGTGTGCTTGGCTTTTTATTTTTGATTTATTTATTCATTGTTTTTGCTGATTCTGGTCTTTTAGGAAAATAACGAGCCGATATTCACCATTGTCAGCTTTAATTCATTTGTCAGATATCTTGCAGTATAGCTGCCTTTACGGTTTAGTTAATGGCTGACGGGGAATTGGTAAACTTTTGCCCCCATTGAGCTGTCAGCAGCACCAAAAATAATTGAACTTTTTGATCAGTTTGTAAATGATTTTGTTTGACCTCCGTGGCCTCCAGCCTCATCCTTAGAGCAGTGGTGATAAGTTGCTCTGTATTATCCAGGAAGTAGTCTAATGGTTATCTGTTGATGAGTGTATACTGCCTTATTTGACCAATGTTTATCTTTGACTATGAGGTGACAGCTTACTGAAGTGAAACGTTATTTACGTTTTTTAAAGAAGGTGTTTTTTTTTTCCTCATCGTGAACTTGGGCTGCAGGGAAGAAGACCCACTGCACAGAAACCTGGGTTGACCTTAGATACTGCCTGATATTAATGCTCAGTGTCTTTTGCTCGTCATCTGGTGCTTAAATTGACAGGGATGTCCCAGGATAGAGGTGGCCTGTAGGCCTACAGTTCTCTTTTTCTTTCTTTCTTTTTTTTTTTTTTTCTTTTTTTTTTTTTTTTTTACAGAACTTGCATGTAACATGGCTTTTGACCTGAACTCAAGGAGATGATTATACCAAAGAAACACATTTAAAGAAAAACATCAAATCGAAAGAAAAGGCTGGTTTACTGAGAGCCTTTTTTTTTTTTATATGTTGAGACTGAATATAATTAGACACTTATATTATTATAGCCTGTAATATGACTTATTCACAGTGTCTTTACCTCATGTAGGTGTGATGCATATATATCTTATTCCATATGTAACATGTTTCTGCGAGCCACGTTCATTTTGCCTGCTGAAGTGCCCCATAAATACAGTGCTGTGGTTTGGCTCAGAGTGTCTTGCCGTCGTCTATATATACCCTGTAGAACCGAATTTGTGTGATACAACCACAATCACAGATTCGATTCTAGGGGAGTATATGGTCGATGAAAAAACTTCGACTAAATGACTTTTTGCCATCTTATTGCCAGGCGTTTGGTGCCTGGCGTGCTCTCGGATGCTACAGTGACAGTGTTGGTTTATGAATGAGAGTAAATCTGACAACACCACATACTTCACGAGAAGCGCTCAGGGCATATTGAAACTCTAGAGGCTTAAAGGAAATCTGACGCAAAGTGTTTCACATGAAAACAAACATAATGAGAAATCATTTCTGTTTTGCTCAGTATGTTGGAATGAAATAGCGCATGGATTCACTCAAAGAAACCCACAGCACACTACAGCTGTAGCTTCTTCCTCCTTTGGGTCGCTTGTGTCTCTACATTATTGATTCCCAAAGGCTGCTGCTGCTGGCCAATAGGCTCCCGAGACAGTTTTTTTTTCAAAGGGATGGGAGCAGATGAAGTGATGAGATTCGTGTAACTTTTCGATGACCCCTTCTTGACAAAGACAGTGTCCATCACTTGTCCTCAGTCATTATTCGCTGCTTTTATGCCGAGGGGCTTTTTGTATCTTTTGTTGGTTTCTCTGTTGAACACCGTGCCTTCAAGTTATCCCTTAGAAACAGATACATTTTTTTATATCTGCGAGGATAAAACAACCCCACAGACAGTGTTTCCTATGTCTTCATAATATATCAGTTTAAAGTTAAATATAAGGTTGGAATTATGTTTTGTTTTTTTTGATTTCCAGCATGTATTTTTATTATCGAAATGTTGACGCAGATCTTTCCGTGCAATATTTGTTTTGTTTTTTTTTGCCACCGGGGTCTAATTTTGGTACATCTTAAGTCACATCAAATTTGCTTTTAGTTGTATGTTTACCCGTTTATGGACCAGCATCACCTCTATTGGCCGATCTGGTCACATGGTTCGCTAACTTTATTCAGTTGACACCAAGTAGGAGGGCTTTATGGAGGGAGGAAAAAAAGACAACTCGAGAAAAATTAGTATTTTCTACCTTCAGAAATTAATGGCCATGAGTTCGTTTATGGTGAACTCTAAGTATGTGGATCCCAAATTTCCTCCCTGCGAGGAATATTCACAAAATAACTATATACCTGAGCAGGGCTCGGACTACTTCAGTCCAACGCAGGACACAGACTTTCAGCATCCAGGGATCTACCCACGGCCAAACTACACGGAGGAGCCCTTCAGCTGCAACACTGTGCAGGACTCCACAGTGCAGCCACGGGGTCATGTGCAAGAGAGATCCAGCCGCTCGAGCTCTTTAAGCACACAGACTGAGCCGGGGCCCCCGGTCCAAGTGGCCGGACCCCGGACTTGTGGACAGGAGCAAAACACAAAGAGCCAAAATGGGATACAGTCCAAGCAGCCTGCAGTAGTTTACCCCTGGATGAAGAAAGTCCACATTACTACTGGTAAGTTTTCAGCTCCTTCTTCTCTTATGGACCAACTGAGACCTGTGCTTTAGAAATCATTCAGTGTAATATTTATGGGAGTCTTTGAAAGGCCTCGCCAATTACACAAGTCATAAATTTTTATAGCTCAGGAAATAGGCCGCTAGGTGAGCGCCTGAAAGCTCCGGAAAACGCATATTGACCGGTTGTAATGGTGGTTAAATCTGCAGATCTGCTGAAATTCAGTTAAAAATCACTCCTTATTTTCTGCTCTCGCTTCCACGTGAATGCTCTTAAAGTTTGAGCGCCCCGGGTAAAGAGAGA
This sequence comes from Ophiodon elongatus, assembly GCA_016806645.1. NCBI lineage: Eukaryota > Metazoa > Chordata > Actinopteri > Perciformes > Hexagrammidae > Ophiodon > Ophiodon elongatus. The sequence goes on along the minus strand of JACSYO010001810.1, from coordinate 2,851,460 downwards.
CTCCTCTTGTTGTATTGTTTTTTTTTTTTTTTCTCCCCCTGCATGCTGCATTGGCCACATTTGGTGACTTTTTCTCCTGTTTGTTTTCTTTCTCCTAGTGAACCCGGATTACACAGGACCTGAGCCCAAACGGTCCAGAACAGCTTACACCCGGCAGCAGGTTTTGGAGCTTGAAAAGGAGTTTCATTTTAACAGGTATCTGACCAGGCGGCGACGGATTGAGATTGCCCACACTCTTTGTCTCTCCGAAAGGCAGATTAAAATCTGGTTTCAAAACAGACGGATGAAATGGAAGAAAGACCACAAACTGCCCAACACCAAGGGCAGATCCGCACCAGCCAGCCATCTGCAAAGCATCCAGAAGGATAACCAGACTGATATCACGTCATTATAAGAGAGGAGGAAGGTGTCACACCTTTAGAAATAAACTGTACATATAAAAGACAGGGGTTGCATCTGCCTTTTGCATGGACTGATGTTGTTTTTAGCCATTTTTTTTATTTAACAAAGACCCCAGCAGTGTTGACTCAAGAGTCAGAAAACCAATCAGTCTTTGTGAGAGTGAGAGGTTCGAAAGTTCTTCATTGTTTTAATTTCTTCAAAGAGACACAAAAACATCGAAAGAAACTTTTCTCCGTTTTGTTGTTGGACGTTACCCACCTGAGGACATTTAATGACCAACCTCGGCTGATTTCATGGATTTAAACAAAGTGTTGCAGCTCTGCACACGTGGATTCACGTTGGTTTAAAGATTTGAAATATCTTTATTCAGAACAGGAAAGCCCTTGGTTCAAATTACACGCACACGCAAAGGTTATTTCAGTTTATCTTCCTATTCAATCCTCACGTTGAAATGCACAATATCTACATATATATACTTGAAGGAGCCAATGCTTGCTAAGAGCACGCCAAACACAGCCTACGGTCGTGAGGTGCAAAAACCCCGTCGAATCGTTCAGTTCTACGTTTATTTGTAACTAGTATGTTTTAACTTATTTTGTACAATAAAGCTTAGAAAATTTGTTAGCCTAAATATTATTCCCAAAAGCAAGACATTCCTGTGTGCATACTATTCGGAGTGCCCTTATAAATCTCTCCTGACATCTTTGTAAACAGTGTACATTTTCAGAGGCTCTCTCGTGCCATTGAAAGACTTATATGAAAGATCATTTGTTCCTGCATGGCATCAAATTGATAGTGGATGTTTCTCATCGGGGAAAAAAAAAAAATCAAATTCAGAATATTTAGGAGTATAATTGTTTATTTCATTTTTATATGATTTGTTTACGTAATTATTTATTTGTTTAAAAACATGTACATTTTCGTATAGCACACAAACAATTTTAATTAAAAGTATTCGTTAAACTTTAATTAATCTAAAATATGTTTGAACTCTTGTGGATTATTAGCATGGCGTTGTGCAGAGTTTTAGTCTTTAGTTAATGTGGGAATCTTCTAGTTTTTCATTTGCACCGAGCTAACCGAGGGGGGCTTTCACGTCACGTTTCAAGACAGATATTTCTTGTTTTATACCGTCATTGTCTTCGGACAAAAAAAAAAGAAAAAAAAAAGCACAGAAGCTCTCCCAGTATACGAAGAGGTCTTTTCTGTGAAGCCTTTGCGATGAGAGGCTTGAAAAGGTATTCCAACCGAAGGTCGACAAAGCAGCAGTGGCAGGTTCATCCAGGGGACACATTTCAGCCGCAAGGACTGACCCCGACACCCCTGACCCGCCGGACAAGCAGCATTTTCTCTCCCTGCTCGCTTTGCTTTGGAGGGGTTTTCCACAGTTAAAAAGCCAAAGCATTCAAAGCAAAAGTCAGTGCGTGAATTCCATAGTTTTTACACGTGTTTCAACAGCAGGCCTATTTAAAAGCTTCTGATTTGTGCATTTGTCTCCTCATGTCAATATGCAATCTTTTGGTTTTATTTTTGTACATGCTTTTTACCTTGTATTGTGCATTGAGATGCGAGAAGTATATTGGAAAAATAAAGATTTCTACTGAATATGCATTTAAATAACTGCAGAGAGCACTTTGTCGCGATTTAAAAAAAAAAGAAAGAAAAATGTCTCCATTTGAGAAATATTTAGATTCCAACGGAAATGTATTTTCCATGGACACACTGAGGTATTTTATAATGTTTATCATTGCTCAAAAGTTTATTTTATTTAATTAATTCATTTGTATGGGGTTATTTAGTGTCATTCGTTTGGTGCCAATATCAAAAGGATCCCTTTTGGTGGGCAGAGGTTTTCTTCGGTGGTAACACGCGTGTGGAGCCATATGGACATTTACCACCCTTTTAAAAAACATCCACAAATGCACCAAATGTGCGCTGCATGGGCAAATTCAGCCTCATCTCTTGTCAAGCATGAAATTAACGATCATAAATATATAAAAAAAAATATGTTAAAGAACGAGTTTTCTCTTATGAGCTCTTATCGAAAGGGGCGATTGCACTAACGCATACTCACAGGCTCTTAGTGGAGCTTTTCAAGGTGATGCTATTCAATGAAAACTGCAGTTGGGTTCTTAGAAGATTTCTGACGCGCCTTTATTGCAAAATAGTGATTTATATCAGTCTTTATCACAGAATAGAAATACACATGAGATACACTTGCCTGATTCAAACTGAGAAATAACCTTTTCAGAGGCAAATCCAGATAACGCCACATTTATCATTAAGTAAACATACACACACAGTGAACTACTATATGAAATATACTACTAGGCCTATACATTTGATATTAACCCCCCTCGTGCTTCATGGGCTGTGCCTTTATTGAATATGACCCACTGCTACACTGACCTCCAACCCTCCACAGTGCAAAAATCAGTGCTGATACAAACAAAAGTGGTCATAAACGGACATGTGGAAAGACAATCTTCAGTCACTCAGCAGTGTTTTCATCCCCAGTGACCACTGTCTCATCCCCGCGGAGCGCACGCGGGCCTACAAGCGTGCACATGGCGTTTATATCTTTGTGTACGTGTAAAATACACGCACGTGTCATATAGATTCAGAGAGAAGCTGAGACAAAGTGATGCTACCAATCCACCATCCTGCCATAAATGATCTGCACATAGATGCTGAAGAGAGGATGAGCGAGAGAGGGGGAGGGGTGTGCGTGTGTGTGTGTGGGGAGGAGGAGGAGGAGGAGGGGGAGGGAAGGGGGGGGCGGGGGGGGGTATTAGCACTATTGGAAAACTAACCTACCTAATACATAACTATTTGAGATAACTAGTGATTGCTGTTTATATATTCTATTAAAGTGTATTTATTATTTAAAAGCAATTTAATATCAAATCATCAGGAGTCTGACATGCTGATATTCAAACGTGAATTGAAATTAAACAAATCACAACACAGTTCCCTCCAGCAATTATCAGGTGAGAGCAGCCTACTACCACGTACAGTGTGCAGCCACACTGACCTACATGTCTGAACAGCAATAAATGGGAGCCAAAGGCAGTGCCATTTTCAATGACACTGCACCCAGTGCAGGAATACAACGTCGTTGCTCTCCATCCGGCCATATTTGATTTCCAGCTGTTTTTCGCAGAAGCCTCTCCGAGCCAGACAACCCCCCTAAGATATATTAAAGTGCGCTGTCTGCATTCAGAGATATAATCCAGAGACTATACCGCTCCGCTCTCTATTCGCGACCACGTGATTGTCTAAATAATTAATGCAGCACGTCCCCCTAGAAACACGGCGTCGTCATTAATCGCAAGGACTCTATCAGACTTGAAAACTGAAGAGATCCCCCAAGAAAATAATATCCGATACCAGGCGCAACCGTAGCCCCGCACTTTAGCAACACATCCTAACCGATGGATGCTTGGGTAGGTAAATATTTCAGCATTTTTTCATGTTGCCATAGCTGGTAAATGACGATATCAAATGTCGTGATATTTGATAAATTGTTGCCTTTGATCTGTGCCGCTCTGAGCAGGGTTGTATGCTGTGGTCTGTCGCTGTACGCATGTCTTCTTTTTCATATCGTATATTAGAAAAGGTAGAATGTTTGGGCTTGCTGGATTGATAGGATGAATGGTAAAAACTAAAGGGCAGTGACATGTATTTATGGGTGCTCGCTCTGAATAAATGCTCTTTCGGACTTAGCTCAGAGTGGCCCCTCCACAGGGCCCCTGACTCTTTATTCAATGTCTTATTCAGATTTATACCACTTTGGTGAATTTTTAAAAAAAAACAAAGCTACTATAGATGCATTTAAAAAAAAGAACAGCGGTTGAATTATAAATTGCAGTAGAACTGAACATGTCATGATTTATATAGTAGTTTTCATCATAAGATAAATAAAATGTTATATTTCCTTTTTGCTTGAGAGGACAGAGGTGGGTTTCTACTGTTTGGATTCTTAGTGGGGGGTGATTTGATTTTGATTTCTAAGAAGTCGTGGAAGTTTGGGCAGGCTGACAGTTCTGCCGCCTTGTAAATCATTCTCAGTAATTCCTGAAAGGGTTCGAGGCTGTTGGGGGCCGAGCGAAAACTGTAAATCTTTCACTTTTATTACCCTCTGAACATATGCTGCGACGCAACCAGCCCTACATCGCTTCTTCTTCTTCTTCTTTTGCTTCTTCTTCTTCTCAGCAAAGATAACCGTCCGCTGAACCAGCCGACGCTCTCTGCGGCTCCAAATCGTCCTCTTCCAATCCATTCTAGTTGTTTCCAATATATTTATTTATTAGTTATCAAACCCTGCCATTTTTTTTAAAAATCACTCTGTGATTGATATTGTAAACAATGCAGGAGAAGACATGTCTCTCTCACTCTTTGTGTCTGAGCAGTGTGTGAAGGCAGAAACGACAAACAAAAGATGATAATGTGGTTTATTTGAATACAATCCAGCCCCAGCTGGAAGAAAATCCCCACATGTCGTTTATTTCATAAATCATTTTAAAAATGCATGTCCCACATCAGTGCAGTATCTGGGCGACTAAAATAGGACATCGATGTTGAGTAGAATAGTATAAGTTTGGTAATTATAGTAATATTAACTAAAATACCTAACTGTGATGCGTTTATGGCCCACTGTGAACGTCTTATTGTGAAATTTCTTTAAAGAACAAGTGAAGAGAAAATCTACAAAAGGCTGGAACATTTCAAAGCTGCTGTAACATAAAATGCTCAGAAATTAATTATAATAACGTCCGCAAACCCACTTGACTATATGCTGTAAACAACAAGCAGGAGAATGCTCACAACTTTATTATTATTACCTTAACAACAGCATATAATATAATGCGTGTGTTTAAATGCTGAAGTGCAGGCGAGTTGTAATTCAATGGGAGATGAAAAAGAAAAAGGCAGTGGAACATTTTCACACAGTTCTGATGAGGAAATAAACGCCACCCTTTATCAAAATGGATTGGAGAGGTAAGGCTCAGTCGTGGAAGAGAATCACGTGAACAAATATGCTTGTATCTTAAGGCAGCGCCTTTATTTGTCATCACAAAGCTTCCGAAACACCCCAAAAAATCCAAATCTTAGCTCCAAATGTGTACAGGCCTATCCGTTTCTGAATTCCTGTATATTTCAATGGGTGATTGATTGCCAGGGATTTTTTTTCTTCTGGAATAAGGATACCTTGTTCGCTTTTTATTGGTAGTTGAATGCGAGTCCTTCCATTCTTTCGGGAATACTGTCTCCATTGGTATATGGAAATGTCTGAAAAACAGCAAGATCAGGTTTAGGACAGCATTGTCTACAGACAAAGGGTGAAGGATTTATTCTAGAGACTGCATGGAAAGCAACTGAGACTGAGAGGGAAGCTGCTTTATGATGAATTGATTCGCAGGTAAGCAATCGCATGGCAGAAAGCAACCTTTAACCACGGGTTAATATAATGCGAGGAAATATATATGATTTATTCCACTCAAGGAGGTGATGCTTGTTAATGTCGCTCTCGCCGGCGACCGTGCGGATATGGAGTCCACTGCTTCTCCTCAAAGGCAGATTCATATATTTTTCCTCTTTTTCGAGAAAGTGCGTTCAAATATTATCGACAGATTGAGCTCGAGCTGCCCAGCTGCTTTTCAGCTGATTTCACGTTTCGATGAAAACCGTCTCGGAGGGAAGAAGTAGGAGAGGAACTTTTCTTTTTGACTCTTGGATCGTAAATCACATTAATTTGTTGTCTTATCGTCACAGTGGCGTTTGCCGTGATTTATGTGGTTTCAACTATATGGCTTTGTTAACCTGCAACGTTATATTATACATGAATTCATATTGGATGGTTTGAAGGATTACCGGCCTGGATAGTGAACAAGGATGGAGGCAAATGCTTAATTTTCCTACTATTTGGATACTTTTTTGGCTCACTTGTATGCGGTTAATTCTAACTCATGTGATTATTTATATATTTTTTCTTTGGCGTTATTAGGCCCATCTCACAATATAAACGTATTTATTGTATATTTTAGTTGATTATTCCCCATATTCTGCTAAAATATGAACTGTTTTTACAATGGATTTAGGTTTAATGTATGTGCACTTCATCTTTATACTCGTGGTTGTGCGTCTGTGCAGAACAGCTGCTGAATGTCTGTCAACAAAAAGCAGCATTACAGGGAAACCTTCTGCTGCAACTGGTGATTCCGAATTATTTTTAGCAGCTTTCTCCAGGAACAACACCGAGCCGAGACAATAATATCACACTGTTATCAAATGCAGTTATTTCTTGCATGTAACAAACATTTTTAAACAATAACAAAACGCCCCTCAAAGGGTGTTTAACTGGATGTGAACAGGAGTTTGAGCCGCTGACCAGGAGAAACGACTAACTGGGATAATAACACTCCACATTGAGTCCGGCCCATTGTGTGAGCCAAACTTACCGTAACAACGCGTAGGCGAAGAACACTGTTGTTTGAAAAGAGGACCATGTCTGCTACTAGTAGCCCAGTGTGCTCCAAAAGCACTTCAGGCGATGATCGACCTGCTTTAGCAAATATTCCACATCCAAGGAATCTTAAATCTCCACGATAGTATTTGAAGTAATTATCCTCCAGTGCAAGCAGGGAAACAGAGGTGGTTTCACAATCAGCAAAAAAAAAAAAAAAACAATTCACTGACATTTCCTAAGGTTTAATTTCTGATTTCTGGCCGTCGGTCGAGCTTCTTCTCCTCCGTTTCAGTCACCGCTGAAAAGCTGCTTTGGATTTAGTTCAGAGTTGAGTCTACTTGCAGCCAAACTGCTAGTTGTTCATTAAACTTTGACTTCGTGCTGAATGACCCAAAGGTCACCAGAAAAAGCTTATGACTGCTAAATATTTGGGCTGGCTCTTTGTGTAAAAAGTGCACACGTAAGACTTTTTTTTACCCTCAAGCGGAGACTTGAAACGAAATATCATATGTGGTCTTTGCAGAAGCAATTCAGTCAAAATTAAACAGGCCCAAAATGTATTTATTAATTGTCCAGGAATTATTTGAATTAAAATGTATTTTTAATTGGAGCTGTTATAATTAAATTAATATAATTTCATGTATTTTCAACAGAAAAAAAGACTGGCCTTAATGATATTAATCTTTATTTTTATATAAATTATGGCTGTATATACCTCGAATTTGAAGCTCATATGTAACTGTGATTAAATCTAATGTGAAGAAACATTTATTTAATTTCTCTTCCAGGTCGAGGTGGGAGCAGTGATGAATGCGTGAGGGATATAAAAGAGATTTGTGCAGGTTTCGGTGAGTAACATTTCTTTAATGAAGGGAGTGGACAGCACAGTCCAACTGCTAACAAGGTGAAAGGGTGATTTGTTATTAGACTACATATTAACGCTCACAGTGTTTCACAGGAGGCTTAAATCACCAACACAGACATGAGGGATGGCTTTAACTTCGCCTGTACGGGTAATTATTTGCGCAGGCCAGAGCCCCATTCCAACACGTCCAATTTTAACGCCGCATGAACAAAAATAACAACAGCGCACTTAATCCTATTTTTCCACAGTAAATTAAAATATAAAATGACATCATTTATGTTTACATTCTTCTCTAATGTTACTAAAAAAAAAACATGCAAATTATAAAACGTAAAATCAAGGATAATTTCACCATTTCCTCCCAGGATACCCACAACGTTAACCGATGCATAATCGCCAATATCCCCTGTCTCGTTTTAACCAGCAAACCCTCTCCAGTCTTTCACCTCGGCGTCTGGCTGCAGACTCGCGCTCAGCCAGAATGGAGGCATCGCTTATAAACCGAGCCTCTGTATGGGAGAAGTCGCCGAGTATGAAATTCTTTCCCTTGCCTTCCTCCTACGCTTAGTTTTACACTTCTGAGGGCTGCGAGTCTTGAGGACTGTTTTGCTTTTCATTCCTCTCTGAGGCCATTTACAACCATAACATTCGCGGTCATAAATTTTGCCGCGGTCCACACTGACAGGTGCAATTGTTATGCACAGCGCAGGCTGCCCCTCCTCAAGCCACCAACATACAGTACAGGGCCCTTTGATATTTGTGTTTCAACTTATACTTCATATGCTTGCGTGCGTTTCTCTGTTATATGCTGAAAAATATCCAGAAATATCCAGAATATTTAATACATTTTCTTAGAAACGTGTTTTATTTTTATTTTCTACAATTAAAGGTACATTTTTCCATGAATGGGTCAGAGGCAGAAAACCAACAAACCAGACAAAATATGTGGGTAAAGGCATGTGTAAAGGCTAATGAAATATCATATCTAACTGCCCCCACTACCCCCCAACAACTCTTTCCACTCACTCACTCACACTCACACTCACTCACACACACACACACACACACACACACACACACACACACACACACACACACACACACACACACACAGAGACAGACAGTTACTCACATGCAGTTTTATATGAACATTAATAACAAACAGTGGAGGAGATTAGCATGTAGCTTCTTGTGTGCGTATATGTGATCCAAACGCACGGCCTTGGTGGGCGATATATTTCTGCTGCAGGGAACAATGCATGACGGGCTTTGTCAAGCCTAGTGATTAGTGAAAAGGGTATTGTGTGTATGTGTGTCAAATGCTGATTCAGCTTTTTTCTGAGGGACTCTTAAAGCCTCTCAGAGGGTCCTTTCATCGCAAGTTAAACTTTAACTGTGTTGTGCCAGAAATGAATGTTGGGCTGGGAGATGTATCTCAGTTAGAGACAGTTTGTAATTTCTAATTGAATAACTGCTGCAACACGAGTCTCGGGCCAAGCAGATTGCTTTTCCTGGTTTGTTGTGAATCCAAACCCTGAATCTCAAACATTAAACTATGTTAAGGATGTTGCAGCTATAATGGGTTTGGGCCTTATACATGTGAACCCATGAGTCTGATATAATTCTCTTTGTAGGTCACAGACTGGAGCAACGGTGGGAAACACCTATCACGTGAATAAACAACATCCATGCCACTGGATAGAGTTGCACTGGCTTATTGGCTTTGAATCCACAAAATGCAGAAAGCAACATACTACGATAACTCTGGACTTTTTGGAGGCTACACCTTCCCCAAACCAGACTCTTACAACTACGGCCCCGCTCATCAGCCCTACGCTGCTTCCAGCATTGAGAATGACTACCAGGCCTCCGTGTGTCCCACCCAGACCTCTGCTGTCCGGCCACCAACCCTCAAAGACAGTGACCTGAACGGAGACTGCATGCGACAAAGCAGCAGTCAAAGCAACAGCAGCAGCAGCCAAGCTACGAGTATTGTGGAGCAGCAGGCACCTCCACTGTCTGCATCCTCTCCCAGCTCCAACAGCTCTGCCCCCCAGAAGAAGAAATCCCCTTCCAGCAGCGCTCCCAGTACTGCCACACCAACCCTCACAAAGCAGATATTCCCCTGGATGAAGGAGACCCGGCAGAACTCAAAGCAGAAGGGCAACAACTGCACCGGTGCAGGTAGAGATAATGATGGTGCGTGTGTCTTGGGGGAAGGGGGGTAAGGGGGGTGGACTGGGCCTTGTTTATGGTTGCATTGGTAAAAACATGGCTGAAAAGTGGCTAAGATGATGCTGTGGTTCCTTTACAGGTGGCGAGGTGAGTGACGAGAAGAGCCCACCGGGACCAGCCTCCAAACGAGTCAGAACTGCTTACACCAGCGCACAACTTGTGGAGCTGGAGAAGGAGTTTCACTTTAACCGCTATCTTTGTCGCCCCCGGAGAGTGGAAATGGCAAATCTGTTGAATCTCACCGAGCGTCAAATAAAGATCTGGTTTCAAAACAGGAGGATGAAATACAAAAAGGACCAGAAGTCTAAAGGGCTCGCACACTCTCCCCTGGGACACTCCCCGGATAGAAGCCCGCCGCTGAGTGGCCCAAATCACATTGGATACTCTGGCCAGCTCCAAAACGTGAACAGCCTCAGCTATGACGCGCCCTCGCCCCCGTCCTTCGCCAAACCCCAGCAAAACATGTACGGTTTGGCCGCGTACACGGCACCCTTGGGTGGCTGCATCCCGCAACAGAAGAGGTACCCGGGCTCTGAATACGAGCACCACGGCATGCAGAGCAACGGCAGCTTTGCCAACGCCAATTTGCAAGGCAGCCCCGTTTATGTGGGTGGGAATTTTGTTGATTCCATGCCAGCCTCTGGCCCCATGTTCAACCTGGGCCACCTTCCCCACCCCTCATCCACCAGTGTGGACTACAGCTGTGCCGCTCAGATCCCAGGAAACCACCATCATGGACCCTGTGATCCCCATCCCACATACACAGACCTCACCTCTCACCAAGCGTCTCAGGGAAGGATTCAGGAAGCGCCTAAACTCACGCATTTGTAATATGTGGTTTCTGTGTGTGTGTGTGTGTGTGCGTGTGTGTGCGTGTGTGTGTGTGCGTGCGTGTGCGTGCGCATGCGTGTGCGTATGCGTGTATGTGTGCCAAAATTATGTCGCGCTCTTTTTATTACCTCACTAGTCTAATAACTACACTCCAAGAGAGTCGTGTGTATTATTACAGTATTATTGATATTACTATTAATGCTATTGTGTAATTATTTTCTGAATAATGCAGCTTTGTCCATTTCTGTTGAATATTTGGGGATGCGTAGAGGCAGACTAGCCTGGTTGTCAGTTGTTCCTTCTCTTTGTTTTGTTTCTCAAGTGCAATGCGCACATTTTGACTGAATATTTCATGCCGTTACTTGAAGGTAAGTCTTGTATCTCAAAAGTAGACGCTCATCTTTAGAGGGAAGGACTTTTGTAGGGAAATTTTCGTCTGTTTTGTAGGATCTCATTCTCCTCACGGGCATCCTATTTATTTATTTTTGTATTATTTTGCATAATCTTTCGTATTAGCATATAGCCTATTTATTATTTAATTACTTTTTGTATTGCACATTATTTATCGTTTATATGCGAGTATTTATAAGTGTGGAGTTTTTTGTAAGATTGGACAGATCAGTGCACTTGGAAGTGTTGGCAAAACAGGGTTTGAAAAAATGCTATGACTCGCAGTGTATTGTTGAAAGAAGAGCATTTCTAATTGTAAATCTGGAATAAATGGGACATTTGATAGTGTATAAACTCCACTATATGTCCATGGTTAATCTTGTGTCAAACCTAAAGCAAAACGTAGACTATCGAAGTATGAAATATTATACACACCAGCATGTCATTTTGTGTAGTCCATTACTATTTTTTATTTGTCTTCCATTGTTATTCCATTCAGTTGGATATCCATAAATTTATGAAACCCTAATGATATTGAAATGTTATATTTTATTGTGTTTAACATTTTGTAAATAAAGTGCTCAAACTTGTATTTTTTATTGCATTTCTTTAAAACACCCTGCAGCACTGGTCGCCCACTGTATCTAATTATTTTAATTCCTCCCAGTGAAACTGTCAGGTAAGAGTACCGAGGAGGCTTATTGACTCCACAACTCTACTGTACAGTCCAAATCAATAATTAGACACCAGGATATCTAAAACTCATCAGACGGCTCTGCTTCCAATGCAAAGAGCATTTCAGCAGGATAAAGGGCTCTGGAGATTATTGATGTCTCATTGGTGTGATGGAAGTGAGTCTATGGGCTTATTGCATTTCTCACATGTCACTTATCATTTTTTAGACTTGGCCACATGATTATCTGCTGGGACAAGAGAATAAGCTCCATTTTCCTATAGACTAGATACAGTATAATCGCTGGCTGTCTAATTGATTGGTACGTATCGTCACAATAATGTTTCATAAATTGGCGGATTGGAAGTAAAGAAATGTGCCCATGTACTAATGGGTAAGGCAGAGCAGATTGGTGACAATAAAAGCAAAAGAACAACAAAAACAACACAATTTGACATTGGAAATGATACAACGATGGATATGCGTGTATTTGTACGTGCCTGTGTGGGAGAGAGAGAGAGAGAGAGGGGGGAGAGAGAGCAGTTCATCCTTTATTGCTCCTGGAGAGCCATTTCAAAGCTCATTAATCAAAAACTCGTCGCTTTCAGACTCCTTGCTGATCCCTCCTCCTCCTGAACAAAGCATTTGCATTCCAAATCCAAGTAACACATTTCAAACCGAGAAGCCCCAATCGTTAATGGTGGGGGAGAGTTTTATAAAAACCTAGTGGGTTCAGAGTCTCTGAGATATCTCTGATTTAAAAGCCCATCAAAGTAAATTAAATCAGCAGTGAGTTTACATCTGTGCAGGTCACAGTCCCAGTGGTCCCAAAAAGTTTCATCTGAATGTGACTCAGCATGCAACTGTCATCCTAAAGCCTTACACAACATGGGTTTGAGGTTGATTTCATCTTATTTCATGATGAATGTATTCCTGGATTTTGGCTCTGAGCTGCAACAATAGGCTACAACTCACCTCAGTATTCAGTGGATGGCGGCCATTTTGACCCTGGGTGAGCTCTTTCTTCTTTCAGCTCCCCCACTGCAGCTTCTGCACCGCTAGTCAATTATTGAGAGGCTAATAGTTTTAATATAATAGCATTTAGAAAATTCAACGAAATAGTTTCCCACAAAAAAAAACCAACAGGCTGAATATGTGATCTGCATTATTTCGCATGAAATGAACTGGTCTAAATGCTAAAAACATTGCATTATTATTTATTAAATCATTTTATCAATAGAATAAAATATATTTCTGGTGTGAGAATAGAAGGATTCGCAATACTAATATGAAATATAAATAATGTATGGATTTCTATTCAATTTTAAACTATTAAACCCGATGACGAAAATATAGGCCACCAGGGGCAATTAAACAAGGAAATACTAGACATAATACAAGTCGAAATCTCACAGCTGAAGCACCAAATAGAGCAATTGGAGTTTCAGATGTTATCCTCCCCATCCCGCCCATGACTCTGTGAACATGATGGGATCACCAAAGTGGCATGCAGAAAGGAAGTTTCACCCCATTTGGAAATGGCATAGTTCCTTTGATTAGAGCTGCACAGCAAAACAACAACAACACTACTTTATAAAGTGGGGTCTAGTTACAACACAGATTATTTTGTTGTCTAAATCTTGGTAGGTGAACATAATACGATTTGACAATTCAATTGCTGTCAATATGCACTTGTTTGAGGTTATGCTTACGTTTTGACTTGCAATTGAATAACAAGTGAATCACAGTCATAAATAAGTAAAAGAAGAGACGCTTTGTTGGAGCAGGCAGTGCACATGGGAGCTCATTTTGTGTCCCTGATTGGATAAAAGCAGAGCAGACCACGCCTGCTCAATGGAGACTAATATTTACATATGGGGAAGTAGCCCTACTGTAGGCTAAGTATTAATGAGAACAAGAGGTGTTAACAGCCATTGGCTCATACACAGGGCATCCTAACTGGAGGCAGTTATCTAATTAAAACACTTTGATACTTTTTTTTATATTAAATATTATGGACAGATAACTTGCAGTGAGCCAACCTTTTATTCAAAGTGTTCGAAGTAGAATAAAAAAGGTGTAGTCTCAGCTGCTTCTTTTATTAATTCATAGGGTGCAGGAAGACATATCCTTTCCCGCGGCACCGACACAAGACAATTATTTAATCAGACCTCGAAGAAAGTTGGTGTGCACAGAACATATCGCGATGGTTCCTCAGTGCAAGCCAGTAGCATTCATCTCCATCCCCAAGAGGGCTTTTATTTTTCTCCACGCGCTGGCTCGAGAGACAGGAGGCAGCAGGAGTTGTGAAAACGTCGCAGAAAAAAAGTAAGATGAGTAGGAAAGTGTCTCGTTCCTGAACTTTTATTAAACGCGTCCTGTCGAGCGACGTTACTGTGGATTAACATCGGACCAAGACTGAACATTCACAACAAAGCAGTTGACGGAAGTGAACAGAGGAAGGATTTCTATCTCAAGAAAATCTGACAAAGACTAAAAGGACTGGTCCGTAGTTTGTGTCCAGATCTAAAGAGTGGAGAGGAGCAGAGGACGTGAAAGACAAGGGGGGCTCGAGGTCTTTGGTTTGGCTTTGGTTTTTTATCACAGCACATTTATTTCCTGTAATGAGGCAATGGTTTGTGTTTAGTCGGTGAAATCAGCTGCTCTCTCAAACTGTGACGAAAAGCTCGAACTGTGTTGATTTGTGGAATCTTACTGTAAAGTGTAGGATTTATTAATGTTGTTGACTTTAATCTAGTCCAATCAGATCAGTTTATACACAATTAATAGCTTAAATTCCTAATATTGCAGGATCCAGTTTCAGGGAGATTTGCTTTTAAATATTTTGCCACTTTTATATGATGATGGGAAAGTTACACATTGCTTTGGACCTGTGTACGTTTATTTATTCACTTATTTATTTTATTACATAGTTGTATGTCTCTTCCAGTCTGAACGACAAAATACTTTGAATGTAAACTAAATAACTAATTTTGTGTGTTCAATTTAATTTCCACATGTTTCTAAGGATAACAGGATGTTATTAATAATATAAATGAAATAGAGGGCGTACTGTTGTTATGAAATTATGTGATGTAAAAGTTGCTAAATTAAATTGCCAGTGACCCCATAATGTATATTGATAAAAGAAAATGTATCTATCTAAAATACAAATGTTTGCTCAAATAAAGGACTTAATTTGCCTTGAAATTGATTGTTATTTCAGCTGATGCTCATTCACTCACCTCATCTTTTCATACAAGTTACAGGATAGGTAAAAAATATGTGTATTATTATGTAAGGAAGTTTCATCTTTTTGCAGTCCACACACCTACACAGTGCACATTTTATATAAAGGGTTTATATAAACTGTTTTATACACAATTTTTGTGTCAGTCAATTAAACTGACAGACAGGACTTGATGTTTTTCCTTGTTTGTGTTGATGTTCAGTAAATCTTTGGTATCAGATGCGGTGAGAAAGGACAACTGATTTTTATCACAAACCCTGACCATCTGCAAATACTGACAGAGGATGTGAATGTTAGAGGACACCATTGTCAGAAGTCCTTCATGTCCTCTGGCCTCTGCTGTCGTTAGGAATTCACCACACAGTGTGTACGTGAATGAGCCAAGGAGGCACACACTCTGTTCATGGTGGAGGCATCTGTGCTGTTTGCCAACTCATAAAGCCTACACTGCATGTTTCTTCTGAAAGGAAACAGATGATACAAATACTGCATGTCTACATCACATCCATGTGAATACTCATTATTTGTGTATTAGCTGCAGGGGGCTACATCTGTCCTTCTGTACTGTATTATTGGCAAAATACATTATACATTTGTTAATGGGGAAGAGCCTGAAATAAGACTGCAGCCCCTGAATACATTCGCTGAGTAACAACTAACTGATGTAGAGTTGCTCCCCATTTTACACCATCTACATCTCAAACACCTTTAAAATTAATCTTTACCCTGACAGCTCCCACTCGCCTGTAACTGGCCTCTGCGGTTGGCTGAAATGAATTTCCAGTGAAGTGTATAGGTGGTCCTTTGTTTTGGAGACTCAGTATGCCAAAACAGCAGGGTTATGGGTTAGTGCATGCAAAATATTAGGAGGAACCACAAAGAATGATGAGTATGAATAAAAACAGAAAATCGGAATCTTATATTTTCACACATTGAGTTTTGAGTTGAGCATGTAGGCATGCTGATTCATAAAACTGCAACCAAACTGCTAAGAATAACTGTAGCTGAGGAACCTCCCTACATTGATCACACATGTTGTCACAGAAAACTGATGTGCATGGATTTATCGCAGCTCTTATGTGTTAGTGATATTGATATAATTGTAACTATAATAAATGACTCGCTCCTCGGGGTATGATTTAGAGGGCTTGGCCAAAAGGCTCTTCTCCTCCTTCCTCGTGTGAAAGATAGCTCACTGATGTGAGGAAACCTGAAGTAAGTCATACATTACCCAAGCCTTGACTACAATGCTCTGGTAGTCTATATCAAAAAGTATTAGTGCCTCTACCCTTTTCTGATGCTCATATGGATTTCTTTCAGGGCATTTTCCGTATGAAATTATGAGTGAATAAATTGCATCTTCATTTATCTTCGAAAAACCCTTCTGTGCTGACTGCGATACTCAGCTCTCAGCGCTTTACATAATTATATTAGTCTTCTGCTACACCACGAAATTGATTGCCTAGGAAAATGAACCTGGCTTTGCTATAAATTACACCTATGGATCATAAGAAATGTGTTATTTTGTTTAAAATAGTACCTAATATAATTAGAGCTCTAATTCATGGCAAGCTACAAGTGTGCCTATTACAGTAACAGGGTTTGGAATTTAATCTGTCTGCTGGATAAAGAATGATCCTGTATGGTTTTCATTTGTAATCGCGGACACATTATTTCAGTAAAATAGTCTGTGACTTTTAGATATGAGAGATGGATTGTTGAATGAATAAGTATATTCATAAGTTTTAGTATTAAAGTTAACAATTCATCCGTGGAGGGAAGTTTCAAAATCATTCCCACATTCTGTCCTGTATAACTTTTCCTTCACAGTGGACGCAAACTGGAGCTTGCTTCATAGGAGGTCTGACCTCTGCTGAGGAAGGTCTCTATCAGTCTGACACACGGGATCTTTACAGGATTGTTTACTGTGGACAGCAGAAATAATATCCTATTAAATGAAAATTCACTACAGAGAAATTATATCCGAAATATTAGGAATGGCTTGGAGCATGTGGCATGAAAATTAATTGACATGCATATCTGACGGATGAGGCTGGTGATATTTTCTAATTATTTTCTCTTCTTTTTCAACAAAAAAACAAACAAACAACCAACAATATGTTAGTATGTCTCTCAAACATTTGTCTGACTTTCATTGTATGTGGCAATAATCCCAAAGTCCATTTGTTCTAACTGAAGATGTAAATCTTTAAATAACTATGACAAACATGTCTATTCATTTTCATAAAAGGCTACATCATTTCCTAAAACAGCTGGGCACTCTGTGTTTTAACAAATGTTATTCAAAACAGGAGTAAACTGCACATTTGTTGGGGACTAATTTCAATTCAACGAATTAATCCACATTTGCTCGATCAAGTATTACAGCAGCAGCACGGTGTATGTGGGATTGATTTAAAATAAACTACAGTGCCCATGGTCATGACAACGAAGCAAGCACATCACCCAGTGCAATAGTGTGCAACACTGATGTTTTTTTTTAATAGTTTATGGACAACAACAGAGGAATAAGATATATCATGCAAAAAAGGGACAACTCATCAGTAGGTTTAATTAGTTGTTGTTTTTGGTCTTTTCATAGGATTTGTTGACAATAATAAACATACAGAATATCACAAGGCATATCATAGCGGGACATAACGGGCTCTGAGCACACAAAGTTCAAACTTTCTAAATGTAACTTTTTCAGTAAGCTGTCACATTTAGATCAAATCTGGCATCTTTCACATTGATTTACAACTTGATACAAATGTGTTACAAGTTTTAAGTGAGAATCCATAATGCCTTACTGTTGTAAACAATGCAGTCTTTCTAAGATAGCTCTTCTGATTATCACATTTCAAGTTGTGGACAGTTGAGCAGCCTTTAGTGAAGCTTTATTTCCTTCAAGCATATAATTTGGTTAGATTTGAGTATGTCGCTATTTAGCCACAAACCAGGTCAAATTATATTCAGATTTTTTTCCAAGTGCACCTTATCAAGTCTCCCTTTCACCCAGGCTGATATGACTTGATAGATGACACTAATGTCTGTCTTTGACGAGATGATGTATTTCATTATGTAAAAATAACATACAGGAAAAGTGTTAAATCTCGGTGTGCTACTCCACAATGTGTATTTTTAATTCTAAAACTACCCCAATGCAAAGACACATTTCCTACCTCTATTGTTCTCCTTAGCTACAGCCCTCTGCATCACAATCTAGAGCACAGTGGCAACGTGCAGGGTTAAGTAATTCTGCACCATTGAGAAAGACATTTGATTTCATTTGTAGCGTGTCTTTCAGCGGGCGGAGGTGAGCCCACCTTTGGCTGCGGGAGGAGTGAAGCGGCACACATATCTAGTGCTGGGAGACACAAAATTGACAATGCATTTATCTTTGAATAATGTAAATGTCCTGAGAATACGGTGGCAGTGGTCCTGGTGTGTCCACCGAGGGCGCAGGGCTGTCAGACACTGAGCTCTCTGGCCCTGCTGCAGCATAATGTGGCCTCCGGCTCCCCTGGAGCATCCCGCTGCTCGGCTCTGCTCTGCCTCAGGCCCACATTCCTGCTTCGGCACACTGCACTAGCTCCCCTCTTAATTTACACTCTGGTAGAAGAGGGAGTTAATGCAGAAAAGCCTGCCAAGAAGAATCTTATCTGCTCTTCCCTTTAAAAGGTGAGGTAGGTTAGACCACAACATATTGAACAGCGGTGTGGAAGGTGATGGTGTACTTCCAGAACATCCAGTCTGCTCATTTAAAGATATTAATATTTCTTTATCTAAACGCCTTAAGCATACAATTGAACCTGAGTGATGAGAGTACACATTTCCAGTGTTTGAATAGCTTCTATTATTTTAAGTAGTTGGCTTAACTTCAGTGGTCCATGAATACTATGAGTTATGTGTCCAAGAAATGTGCAGCTTGGTGACTAAAACATGTATTGTTTAAAATGGATGGTTCCTGGCAGGCTGACAGTGCTGTTCAGTGAGGCAAAGTGCCAGTAAATTGTTTGTCTTCTGCAGTGCTGCCCTATAATTCTTCTGGGAACCAATGGCATTGTGTTTGCCAAAGAGAATAATGATAGATGGGATAAAATCAAACTAGAGGATTTTTGGGATGCACTCTGACCACTCGGCATAATCGGAATACATTTGTGTCCCCAGGAACGAGGCCCGCAATTGTTTGCGCTTGTGTCTCTCTTGCCTCTTGTCTGTCCCAGATAGAATAACTGATTTTATGTAGATCTTTTTGCAAGCGTTTATTAATATGGTCCCATTTCTTATACAACCATTTCAGTTTGATTTGTCTGAGGTCTGCATTGAAAACCTATACATTAATGCACTGACTATGTGTATCGGCTATCATATGTTGGATGCAATGATGCATGTTACGCTGAATAAAGTGCTGGCGCGCAATGTCTCTAGTTCTGAGGCGTAAATGTAAATGTGCAATCTGCCTGTTCAAGTGTCCTGTTGGCCCAACGACAGGAACAGGTCCCCATCTGTTCTCTCTCAGGAGTGCCCAGACAATACATTTCCCCCACCAGACCTTCCCATTTGCTGGAGCAGAGGTTTCCCAGCCATTTCTAAGGTTAGAGGCAGGGTAAGCGCTTCCACCCTGTGCTCACAGTTCTCTGATCGGAACTAGTTGGTCCTTTTTTGCAGATAGAGTTGGACTAATTCTTTGTTGCTGAGTAATATTTAAATGTGCTGCCCTTGGCTTCCAGGCCGTTTTGTTGCTGTTGCTGCAGTTCCGCAGGATGCGAGCAGCGAAACAGGAGCGTGGCTGTCAGTGAAGTGTGATTTGTTGCAAGCCCAGCCTTGCCAACTGTGATGCACTGAGGTGTGACCACAGAGATGCCTAACATCTCCAGTTGCCTCAGGGCCAGCCAGTCAATTACACAATAGTGTCTACCCTGAGCAATGGCATGTGCTCAATAATGGACCAAAAGCAAAGAGAAAACACATTTCAGAACAGTTTGCACCAATGGCCTCACCATTACTGGAATATTCTTGGTCAGATATGATCATTTTGTCATTTAACGCTTTGGTCAGTTCAGAAAATGTGTGAATGCATCTCTGTTTTTTTTTGAAAGCTGTAGTTGCGTGTATCTTCAACAGCCTTTCTCAAAGGAGCAACATTTTGGTTACTTTGTGGACTTCAGCAGTTTATGAGGACCATGTGTTGGAAACTCCAAGAGGGTCCCTGTTCAAAGAAACCTGCCTCTCCTTTGTGAGACACTTTATCGTGTGGATGCAGATGTGCTTTTTGTTGGAACCTTGCACCTCATCCATTACCCTCGGCCTGCCAGAGAGATAGTGGAGAGTGAATCCATTCAAAAGGACCAAAGCAGAGCCTGCTGCTCAACTGAACTTTGTGTGAACTAGGCTCAACAGCGGGATCCATGCATCAAAAAAATAAGTAATTTCTTCCCGCTGCTCTGGCCTGTGTTTCATACAGATTGCAACTATCAACACGTCCGGCATCCTCATGTATCAATCTGTCAATCTGATATTCGTTTGAGCACTGTATCTGTCTTCAAAGATTTAATAGAGACCAAGACTGAGCTGGGAATTTTGTGATTATCTCGTCTTGTTGAATCAAGATTTCCCTGCACAGTCTGTTAAGATATATTTGGAAATATAGCTACAGTGAGACAGTGGTTTCAGTGACGTGGATATGATTGTGAAAACAGTTGTGCATTTATTTTATATTTAAAACTGAAGCTTAACTTGTTTTCCTGGTAATTCTAAATATATAATATAAATACTGTAATCTTATATATAACATATGCAATCAGAATGAATTGTTATTTCATCATAGTCAATTATTTTGAAGACAATGAAGTTGTTGTTCATGATCATACAGCATATTAAATGAAAAAAACTCAATTAAAAAAAGAAAATGTAACAGTGGTTAACATTTCAGATTAGCCAACTGATTGTTGCCAATACCATGTATCTAGTACAGCTACACTTGAGTTTGATGGCACATTATTGGGTCTTAAAATGTGGCAAGCCTAGCTGTTTCAGGTCTTTATGCTAAGCTAAGCTAACCAACTGCTGTCTGTAGCTTTATATTTAGCAGACAGATATGAGAGTGGTATCAATCTTTCAAACTAACTTTTGGCGAGAAAAGTAAAAAGAAAACTTTTGACATTAGTATGTTTTAAGTTTGTTTAGGTGAGTACTGAATTAGCTAGCTTAGATATCTACAACTAGCTACCACTAGTTAATATGATATTGTTGAGGGATTGGGATACATTACAAAATACTCAAATACAGGACTTCCTTAGGAAGTTGGCCTTAATAACGTGCCGGTGTACTGGTGGGGTACTGTATTAAAGCTAGACAATGTGATGCTGGATGTGACTGGTTGTGTTTTACAGAAAAAGTAGGAAAGTAAAAAAAGATGGGAACAGCATGAAACTGTAGCTGTACTGAAAGCAATGGTCTTTTTTTTAGCAATGGTAATGTGACATTTTCATATTTAATTTCCAATATTTAATATTTCAGTAGCATCTTGTTGTCATAATGGAAATATATGACATGGTCTATTTTTTATCATAATTTCTGTTAAAACAAAAATACAAAACACATACACAGGCAGATTTATTATGAACTACTCAAAGGCCATTATGTTGATTGTCCTGAAATTATGTTTCACAACAAATATTGTGTTGTTTTTGCTTCATTAAAAATGGCTCGCATGAGAGACAAATAAAGGAAACTGAAAGGTTGACATTTGGAGTACAAACAAAAAAGCTTTTTTGCCTGCTCAGTAATGGTACTGAGACTCTGCCACTATTGACATAGACCTTGGGTTGTTATATGAAAAGTCTGTGGACACAATTTAATTTCTGTCAGCAGTCAGGCTCCACAGCCACAATGGATTTCTTTTATGCCCTAGCCTCTGACTCTCACCGAGCATCTGTGTGAGCTGGAAACACAGTTTCTGCACAGCCCCTTGCTCTCTTCCACCCGCTGCCTCTGCCCTCAAGGTGCATTTCATCCACATAGAAAATGAAGTTATATCTGAACTTCGACCAATAGTCTCGCTGGCCCTGGGGAAAGCACTGTGGAGCTCGCCTTAGTATGACCAGGCAGCACAGACTGCACACGAGTCTATCAATCTCTTCTCTGTTCTCCACTGCCTCTAATGACTGCATACATAACATAACCATCTTCTCCAAGATTTGCTGATTTGAAATTTGCTCTTTCTAAAAAAATAATAACTGGTATATATAATGTTAAATTCCATTTTTTCTAGAGGGGTTTTGGACTATGTAAGTTTACTTATTGCTGTAAAGGCGTCAAGCTCTTCCTTCTTCCAGCTGTGCTGTCTTGTACAAATCATAAGGATCCCACATGGTGTTACATCCTCAGACCTCTTGTCCTGAAGCAGCATGTTGAGGGCTGGATTAAGTCCAAAAGGCTCGCTCATGAAAAATGTGTTGCTGACAACCAGTAACTCTTGAAACTGTGTCTGCTCCGTTCCTAATGGTATGGAGCAGAGCAGTGTGTTCATGGCTCTTTTGCTTACGGTGACTGACAGAACTCTAGTCAGGTCTGACTGACAGGAAAATACATTTAGTTTCTTCTTGGGAAGTGCTGACATTAGACTTCTTTGGTCGAGGGTTGTAGGAATGTGAGTTTCTACTAATGTGACTCACATTCTGAGCTGTTTCCTCATAGTGAATCTGTGCAGAGAGCAGCACCAAATAAGATTTTGTCTCAGTGAGCATACCTATACCATGCCCCATGTATTTAGAATCTGACCTGTCTTAAACTCCAAGAGACGCCAACAAGTGAATTTCTGACTTCTTATATAAAATTGTTAAAAAAGCTCTCAGTAAAAAAATTATGAAAAAAACTTAATTATTTTGTAATTCATATTCCATATGAAAAGCTGTTTTGGTTCACTCTCACGGCTCTCATCAGCATAATTTCCGGACGCTGCAGGTAGCAGTTTTGAGTGGAACATTTATTAGCTCATGTTTGGAGGCAATCAGGGCTATATGGGTTGAAGTTGCTACGGTAGTGGGCCAATCACATGTTGCTAGAAAACCAAAGAAAGATTGTGGTGATTTTGAAAGCAAACTCATACAAATTGTCATTGTTTTCTAGATCAAGGTACAAAAAGGATAGAATGCAGGTATTGTTTAACTGGAAAGGTTTCGACACTACCTGGTACCTAGTTGGTGGAGACCAAAAACGGAGCTAAAAAGGAAGTTAATTATGGACTTACAATCATCAGGTGACCAGAAACACGACTCCAAATTAATTATAACGTTGCTCGGTTTGTGCTAGGTGTATAAAATAAACTGTTGCCAAGAAATTGTTACGTCACGGATAGCACTGGTAAAATGTCTTGTGGTTAGATTTAATTACCACCCAGCTTTTCACCTGTATTTTCAACTAACGGGTCTTAGCTGAGCCCCGGTGAGTTCGGCCTGCTCCCACAGTCACTCCACTCTTCACCGGCAACATATCTCCCTTTCCATGCACTGAGCTCTTTAATTATTTAATTTCATTTAGATAAACAAACAGACCTAGAGAGAGTCGAAACCAAAATACTTCAGGGATGAGGGTTATCATTTATTGGTTGCCATCATTTCCTCCTTCTCTCAGTGTCTCCTCTCTTCATTGATTGTGTCCATCTGGTTGTCATGTGATGTGGGAGAGCCACCTAAGATATGGTGTGCCCTCTCAGATCATTTGTCTTCATTAAAATTTTAAGAAATGTCTTTACTATCGTGTCTTGCAGCTCATGAATGAAACATTGTACTTTGTAGCATTACTCACACGGCGCTCCATACATTGTTTATTTAAGCTTGCTACAACAAATAATAAAACCAGTACAATATAATCTCAATCAGTGCCTTTGAAAACATGGCTTGAGCATTTAATTAAGTTTTCAAAGTCAAGGGATTTTAGAAGTGCTGCATTGTAATGAATTATGTATTTTGACGAATACTGTATGTGACTCCTAACAACCACTCTTGTTACCTCAAATGTGCATCTGAGGGTCAAAGACCTGTTGTAACATTTCATTTATGTAGCCTGGAACAGACTGACACAGACTAACTTTATTACCTGCTATCCTGACCTCACCTTCAGGCTAGCCACTGTTCAACGTGCTTCTGTGACTCAAAAAGAACATTTCTTTCATGTCTTTCTGAAAAAAAATTAATAAACCGGTTCCTTACTCTATATTTTCTAAGATAGATTGTCTCGACTCCAGCCAGCTCCTATAGTTTTTTTATTCGGTTGTGTGCTTTGTTTTTTCCCTGCCACCATACTAACTCTCCTGTCATTTCAGATCCAGCCACTCCCTCCTGCCCTGCAGTAAGGGCACCTTCACACATGTAGGCTTGTGACCGTTGCCTGCCAAGGCTATATACTGAATGTGGGCAGCGGCAAGTTGGGTTAACCACAAAGTTGAACCCCAAGCGATGCAAATTTGCTTCAGCAAATGTTTTATTCACCCCTTCACTTGCATAGAATGCAAGTGAATGGGTGGTGAATATTTGCTAATGTTAATTCTGCTCATGTGTGACTCCCAGAATTCCCCTCACCTGACCTTCACTACCCAACTACTCACCTGTTTCCCTATTCCCTAATCAGCCTTGCAGAACACCAGCCCATCTCAACTCGGTTGCATCTGTCCTAGCTCTTGTCCTGTCTGCCTGACTTACTGCCTGATCTTTGGATTGATGATTCTTTGCATACTGCATTTTACCTTTATATATTTTTACTTACTGTTTTAGGCCACAATATCTCTGTGTATATATTTGTACTATTACTACTTACTAATTACTTCTCAATATGCATACATTCCTGTTTACCATACAGTTTATTAGTTTTGCAATTACTGTATACCACAAATATATTTAATTTTATTTTTGATATGTTATAATAAAGTACTATATTGTAACTTTGCACTATTTTATGTCTTAGAGTCTAAGATCTAAAGTTTCCATTGCCAGCAACAACTGATTCTCTATATTTGTTATGCACATGATGACAATAAAGATCTTGATACTGGCCTCTGACTTACTCTTCATGAGTAGACTATCGTAAGAATTTTGTTGTTGCCACAAATTGCATGAATCACTAAAGTAATATGTGGAACATGTTCAATATCTCACGAAGGAAACTTCTCTTTTAGCTCAGAGTGCATGCATAGATATTAGCATCTAGGGATCTTGTCAGAGTCCTGGATTATGATAAGGTAGCGAATGGTTTTGCACAGAAATAGGTGACAAGAAACTTCTGTTTTAAGGTAAAATAGCTTACACTCTTACTCTGTTTGTGGTTGTTTAATAAAAGATTATCAAGCTCTGTGAACAATGCTTTGGTGATGAGTTGTTCAGTGTGTGACTTGGTGACAGTTGAAAGAGGTGGCAGATTTATGGCTTTGGATGGAAAATACATTGCGTTGTTAAGCTTGTAACATTTCAGAGAACAGTCACAACCAGCTGTGCAAAGTCTCTTGTGATGATCCTGTGTGTCCGATAAATAAGATGCGGTACATAATTTATTGACACAGTTTGTTATGAGCGAAGCTTTGCCTTTAAACATTGCAGGCATCCCTCTTTGAACGAACATACGATGTAGGATAATGTTTCTTATATTTTGATAGTAAACAGCAGGATTTCCCTACATGGTAAAGTTAAATTGTTATGATTGGTGTGTTAGTTGTGTGAAGGGGCTTCTGTGCTTCTAACTGTTGAGTTGACCTATGTTTGAGATGTCCTGTCATTGTTTGGCAGACAGTATTGTCCATGACCATTATATAATATATAACATATTCAACCATTCATAGACCAACACTTACTCTCTCTCTCTCAATCTTACTGTCTTTTTAAATTCATCAGTGTAACCCAAGATGATGAATTCTAAGATGGAAGAACTTTTATGAGGTGCAAATTACAGGTGAAGGTCATTAGAGATGATTAAGGGTGATCTAATGAGTTTAAATCCCCACCTTTGTCCAATATTGGGCTATTACCCTACGCCCAACTAGCTTTTTAATGGTCTTGCCTTACAGCTTTTAGTACAAATTAGCTAAACTTACTCTGACCTCATATCTCTGTCCTCTTGCTTTAATTTGCTGGAGAATGACATTCATTGAGTGGCTGTTCATAATAGAACAGCTGCTAATGTTAGCTGGTTCCTAGCACCTTTGTGTGCTTGTGACATGTTCATGTATTCCCAACTTTTGTGACAAGCTATGCATTATTTTATCATTGCGTTTTTATGATATCACAGTTTTTGAAGTGCAATAGTCTTCACACATTTAGACAAGCAGCTTGTTTCTCTGTGGCTGTTGAGGAGTTTGTCTCTGGAATACATTTTTATTGTCAGTATGTAGGCTCACACCTTCTCTGTGGTCTAAATACAACTTTCTTTAATTGAAATCTGAGTTGACACTAGGCCCAAAGAGAGCTGGGAAATGTTTTATAAGTGTAGGATTTTGTTTATTGTTCAGGCTTGAGAAAACAACTTCAAGTCATTAACAAAAATGTCCTGTCTGTTGTGGCCTCGGCGGTAAACAACTTAACTAGACGTTGGTGCAGTTGAGGAGCAGCAAATAGCAGGGAGTTCTTTGAAGCCAGGGGAACTTACCTTTTGGTTTTGGCATTTTCTTCTTTACCAAAACTTTGAGTCCGGCTAAAACCCTTCATGGAATACATGTGCCATATTTTTTGAACAATGGCACAAAGGAGGTGGGATCGAAAGGCCTAAGAGTTTCTTGTCACATGATGAAATGGGAGGAGATTCTCCTCTTTGAAGTGAACTAGTTGTGTCTGATCGCTTTGTTATGCACAGTGGCTGCAGGGAGGACCACAGGAGCCAGACCCCTCGTTACTTCATTTCATTTACTTTCAGTAAGGGTGAAGGGTAAAGCCACCGGAATGATGAAACATGGTTACCCAACTCTCATTGTTTTTAAAGGGGCGCCTGTATGTGTTCACGTTTCTCTTCAACTCTGAGCGCGGGGGGAAATTATAATTAATCTGTTAATGACAGTCGGGGCTGTCATAAGCTTGGGGAGTGTATAATAAATTGCTGTAATAAAAATTAAGATTGCATGCATCATTGAGGCCTTCAGAGGGTTTGTTTAATGTAGTTACAAAAATGGTAGCAGCTGATGTGGCGTCCACTGCTCTACCAGGAGAACGCTAATTTCTGAGTGACACTTAACCTGCTGTAGCTCAACCACAGCTGAGGGAGGTGAAGGGAAACCTAATGAGTTTTTCCTGCATCCCATTTTGAGAACCACTGAACTGGATGGCCTGGTTTGTTTCCGAAAGGCAAAAACTTGCATTGTTCAAGGGAAATTAATTAGACCCCCTGAATATTTACCCAATTCCAAATTCAAGAAAAATTATTTATTATTGCCTGCCGCTCTGGTCAGTCAATGATTGGTCATTGTTTCTGTGGCTCAAACTTTAGACAGATCACCACATGCTCTGAAAAGTCACATGAGGGTTAAAGGTTGGGTTGTTCACTTGTCCCTCTTCCCCTTAACTGGAACATGAAAGATGCTGCGTCGCCTGTAACTTGCTCTCTGAGGGGCACTGCGTACAGCAGCAGAGGACTTCCTCTTCTTTGATGAGAGACAAAGCTTCATCTGTGGTGCAGGGTCCCATTAGAGGAGGGCTCTCGACTTCTGTCCTGAAGGAACAAAAGAACAAATCTTAAGCATAGTCGCACATTAGAGAATTATCAATTTAGATGATGAACTCCTACTGTTCACACCGCCTGATAAGGATACCCCTTTAAGTGCCTTTTCTGGCACCCGTATTTATTGACGCTCTATAGTTCAACTGTGATCTGCTGACATACCAAACAGAGGTTCGCTAACCGGTTTCCTGTCTAGTCAGCGTGGCTGTGTCACCTTTTCTGACGCTTTCAACCAGAAATATTTGACAAGGAGGAGGCTTGGAGCCTTATCTTTGGTTGCGTTGTTTGGGACACAAGGGGCCCCGTTTGGGGTTTAGCCTGCGGGCAAGCTGGTATATTGCACTTGTAGCCTGACACCAGTTGACACAGCATAGTTGCCCAGGTCACCTTACAAAAACATTGCTCTCTCGCTGGATGAAGCCACCGAACAATGCCATTTTTTTCGTTGACAGACAACCCATGGTGCTCTAATTGAGATTAAGCTCAATTGTCTGACAAATTTTGGAGTAAACTTTAAAGCAATAACATCCTGTCCTGCTGTTCAACTTAGCAAGAGACTTGTTATGTTAGAGTATATATCAGGTCACATTATCTCATCTCTGGAGATCAATTATTGAATATTTGATGAGTAACAACAAAGGTAAATTATTAATCTTTCACAAAAAAAGCTTCAAACCTAAAACTTTCAAAAGCAGGGATTTCTTTAAAAATATATTTCCTTTGAAGCCTGGGCTTGTAACTAGAAGTCTATGGCTGAAACATAAAACTTGTGAGCTGACTCTAATAGGGCCTCAGTGGAAGGTAAACTGCAGCAGCAGCTCCTCCACTGTGATTCATCTCTATTGTTTTGCTGGTTTGTTACCTTTCTCTCAAAGAGCCTATTGCTCCCGTGGCTCCCACAACAATTATCACCCGCTTGTCTCTCAGCTTATCTGGTGACACTGTGCTGAAGTCTTGGCTTCTTTTCTCATCGTCCTCTTCTTTGTATTTATCGGTTTTGCTGTATTAGTTGTATACAAACCTGTTATGCATCCCCCACCGGCCATGAAAGATAATTATAGACCAAAAGGAGCAATGGGCTGAATTTTAAAAATTAAGTGAAATTTAATAATTCTTGCCTAAATCCTACCAGTGATTAATGGCCGTGAGTGGACGAGGCAAAAATGTTATGTACATGCAGGTCAACTGCTTTTTATGGTAGATAAACAAAGCTTTGTTTTTCAGAACAATATGGGGTATACAAAGAAACATTAACCACCATTACGCGGAAGAAAACGAGGAAAGGAAACAATACAGATTCAGATAATAATAAGCACATGATTATATTTGTTGTAATTTCATTGTCACTTAAAAGTAGGTTTGGTTATCTTCTTCAAAAACATTTTTGATCTTTTTATTGAAATTCTCATTACATCCTGGCAGCAATAAATTAATTCAATTCTCTGACAAAAAAAGAAGAAGAAAAGAATCCGGTATCTGTGTCTGTCGCAGGACTGTAATAACCTGCCTGACTGCCTGTCTGTGCATATTCTGCCCATCCACTCATTGCTCGTCACAGGAGTCTTCTGCAAGCTGCTAGCTTAACAGCTGTGAGTACTAACAATAGCCATATTCGGTGTCTACGTTCATTATTATATTTTTACCTTCATAATGATGATTTTGGTGGCGTGGCTTTGAAAGGATGCCTGAAGGGATGAGCTGTGTTGTAGACTTGGCGACGTTCTTGCTAGATTTAGAGACTTTTGGATCTCGTGCTGCTAGCTACTTAAATTGGAAAAGAGTTGGCCACTGGGCTGTTTTTTTTTGGGGTTGGATACATTTTAGAATCTATCTTAGTTTCTCAAGATTACTAATCCTTACTTTAAAAGTTTCCATGAAATAATGTATAAAAAACAAATACCTAGTGCACACTTAAATTATATTTATAAGACCAAAGCAGCTAGCACCACCCCAATGGACCCAAACTTTTTCATACATTTAGGGAAAATATAATCATTCTTTTTAATTACTGCACCTAGGCACTCTATTAAAATTCTAATTCACCTCATCCACCTCGATTGATCTGTTCACAGTGGGTGGCTGTGGTGAAATGCACTGTATAATATTCATGCTGGTACGCCTTGGTTGTGCTGTGTGTCAGAAGCCATCTTGCAGCGAATCCCTCACCCACCTTGGAGCGCAGCCTGTGGAACTGATGAGGTGAAGAGCATTGCTCTGCAGCTCCATGCTAGTAATCACGGGACTGAAGAAACACATACATCATCTGCCACACAGGTTGGCATGGCGAGTGAAAAGCCTTCACATCACGTAAGATGTTGGACAAATGATGGCCATACGTGTGTTTGTCTCCTCACAGATGGCTGTGCATCTTCAGTCAGGAAAAAGCTGAGCCTGGCACTTATTCCCCTCCCCCAATCCACTCCTCTTGCTCCCTCTTCCTCTCTCCCTCCATCAGTCTTTTGTAGCACGTCCCTTTTTTTTGCCTCTCCTCTGCAGGAGGTTTGATATTGGCAACACAGTTAGTGCCCTCCACGGAAATAACAGTGGAAAAGATGACATAAATTATTTGCCAATTGTTTGACACATGCAGGGCATTGTCCTTGCTATAATCATCAGCACTCTGTCACCTGAAGGTATGAACGGTGCCACTGCTGCTTTGTGTCTCTGTGCTAAACCTCTTGGGCTGTTCAGGGCTCCTGTAAAAAGTATACGATGCACCTTTCATCCAAGCAGCAAGGAGGAATGTATCACAATCATGCTTTTGAATTGTTAGGGCTTCTATTTACACACGCGTACAGAAAACAAAAACATAAACAAACACAAGGCCAGTCAAGTAATTAAACAAAGATGGAAACTGCACTGACACTTTATTGGTCGGCAGACACATTTTGCTCATCAGCAGTCAAGTTACACGCTTTAAGGAATACTTATGAAATTCCATCGTCTTACTGTTGTTGAAGCACCAGTAAATATTTAATATCATGAACTCAAGAGAAGCAGCAGGGACAAATAGCCAGCTGTGATATTAAATAACGCAGTTTTAATGGCACTGAAGTCTTCTTCACCTCTGCAGTGCTTTAAGTTATAAAATGGCTATAACTGGGTTTTTCCAAACCAATCAGACATTTTAAACCCTCTGAAGTACAGGTTTTGATTTACTTTTGCTGTCTTTTTATGAATTTATTTTTGTCTTTCTTTTGCAAAACCCACATGCATGGTATCCTTTTCTTCAGCACAAACTCTGCTGTCAGTCGCACTAATCATTTTTTGTGAATTTAATAAAGCTGCCAGGAACCCAAATTACATGGAGAAATTGCACAGGCATCTATAAAAAAATGACAAATCTTTTGTTATGATCACTCAAAATATTATTATAGAATAATTCTAGGTTGTCAAAATATTGTCTAAAAGCAGAACAATGTGAGAAATAAAACTATAATACTGTCTATTTACGTTTAAAGTGGTTTTATCCTAACTACTTTGTCGGCCTTTTTCAATGAAAGTCAGTGCATGCCTGTAAACCACTGAATATTTTAATAATTTTTCAACATTTCTATTTGTTATAGATTACATAAATGAGATACGGCCTGAAAGCTCCACAGTTTCACTTTCAACTGGTATTCTCTAGCTTGTCTCTACATGATGTATAAATAAAGTTATGTAACTATAAATAAAACATGCCCAGTGTATTCACAGACCAATAGAGGGACTCCAGAGGGTTTTAAATACTAACACACTGTATGTTATGATCAACTGACTGTGAGAAAGAACGCCACAGCTGGTTGGCGCTACATCAGATTCTGTATATTTGAATTACGCCAGCACGTTTTGTACATCATCAGGCAAAAGAGAAAATCTCAACTGACTCTGCTCAATCTGTCCAGGCCTGCTCCACAGTTTGTAATCAGTAATGAATGGCATCAAACATATAAACAGAGTTTTCCAGTTTTATTTCCCCAGGCTAGGGAATTACGTTCAGCATGCTGTTCCATTAACAGTGGTGGCTGCATGTGTGTGAGATGGAGAGTAAGAGACTCTGAGAGAAAACAGTGTCAGTTCATGTGCACGAGTGTTTGGTTTACTTTCAAAGAGCTTGCCAACGTTAGTATGAAACACAATTTAGTTAGCCAATATAAAGACTATTGTTATTAAATTGTGGATGGTGATGCATTGCAGTTCATATGGAGCATCTACAGTAAAGAAAATCTCCAAGTGGCTTGTTTTCAAAAAAGGCTCCGACACATTGCGTGCACGGTACACAACACATTACAGTGCATAGATATGAGATATAGTGCTGGATCAATACGTGATTTAGCTAGATGAAGAATGATGTGCAGCTCAGTGCGGGAAAATACGGCAAGAGACGAAAACGGTCCCTCCTCATGAAAAATGCTCATTATCAATGGGGGAGGTGTTTTGTCGAGATGTAATGAGATACTGTCATGCTGTGGTACAGTGCAGAACAAGCAGAGCCACCCCTATGCAGCCTGTACCATTCTATAATGTCCTTGCCCTTGATCAGTTCCCACTGCCTTCAATTGCACTGAAACCCATTATAAATTAATCACCTCGTCTTGCAATTTGCATAAAACACACACAGCACCATTTCCATTCACCTCTATCTATGAACTGGATTAGGAGAAACTGCATTAAATGGCACATTAAAGAAGAAGAAGCCGATCTGTAGCGAAAGGCGGTAATTCGGCGACAATGGCAGCAGAGCATAATTAATGTATGCCTTGCAACCTTAAATGGGGAACAGCTCACTGCATGTGGGAACAAAAACAGAGAAATGTCTCCCAAGAGTCCGCCGGTTCCCTCTTGTTTTCTGTCATTTTGTCCGTATAATACATTATGATTTTGCTGCCATGGCTTTTATGTTTTGGTAAAATCTCTGCATACAGAATTATATTGACATTCCAAAAGGATTTACACATCTTATCTTGTGTGTTTATTTTGGCTGCACAAGGCAGTGAGATGTGTACCTTCTCACTCAAATTATAACAGATTTGCCCTGCGATGAGGTAATCAGCTATTCGAAAATGCCTAGCCATTACTCAGACAACGAGGAGCCAGTCAAGACAATAAACTTAACTGAAAGACTGAAGATTGATCACAGAGTTCTTATTTAGACAAACAAGACTTAGAGAAAAAGGCAATTCATCTGATCTGTCCTAGTGTATTTTCCCTATGAATCAGCAAAAACAGAGAGGCCATCCCTGACTTAGATTAGAAAAAAGAGCATAAATCATGTAATTACGTTGTCAACAACAACATCTGATCTTTGCACACACACTTTTGTTTACCTATAAAAAAGTACTTTCATCTTTATGCACTGCTTAGAAGTTCCTAATTAAACTAGCTTTTACACTCGCTACTCGCTCCCTGAATTTTAAGCAGAACATGAACTTTGCATCCAAAACAAATAATCTGTTGCGTTCATGTTAAAGACAGTTTTTGATGTGGACTCATAGTTTATTCTCAGTATCTGCACAGAATAACATTTTATTTGGACTATTTTACAACAGTTGCTGTTCTTCGGGCGGTAATTTCTCTGTCATAAAACTATTAAAATATTTGAGGAAAAAAGTGCTTAAAAAAAGAGAAAAGTGCATGCAGTGTAATTATGAAATGATCCGGCTGTGTAATGGACATGAGGCTTGTAAAGCTGCTTGCCCAACAATCTAGTTTGGCAGTGAGGAGCCCATATTAACAACACAACAGTAGTTATTCTCCCAGTGCTTTCCTAAATGTCACAGTTTGCATTTGTCAGATTGCAATGTATCACTTAGAGGGGGGTGATGGGAAACCCTCCAAGAGTAACCTTGAATGGCAGCCAATCGGCACGGGACCAATGGCCTCCCATTCCTCTGCTTCACTGCACTGCACTGGTGCTGCACTCTATAGTATATTTAAACACATGCCGACACCCAAGAGGAGGAGAAATAGCACCTGACCCCTTGAAACTGATACCCTCGCAAGCAAGGGAGAGGGGAAATTGTTTAATGAAGATGGATCACAGTGATGGCTTTACATTTCATTTCTTAACAGCGGGCATACGGCTTTATTACAGCCAGTCCTCACCTTTGTCCTCTCCCTCTCAGACGAGGCACTCAGGAGGCTCTGTGTACTCACTTTAGTTTGGTTTTAGTGGCTTTTTAGGGAGGTGTGTGCATGTGTGGTGTCTGTTAGCCTCCTGAATGTTAAAATCTGCCTGCATTGTAGAACTTGCTCAGCTGGCTAGTCAACAGGGAAATGTTGACAATTCAGCCCAGTTCCATCTGGACACAATCTTCCTGGTCTAGCTGCTCTGTGAGGTCTCCTGTGAAATGATGTCCTCTATCAGCAGTGAATGTCACAAGCCCTACACCATTATTGCGGAATAGGATCCCCACAGACTCTGTGGAAAGAAAGGGATTCAACATCCCTTTTGCACCTTATTCGACTCGATTCAAAGCTATAAGATGCACCTACACTTGAATCTTGAATGGACGTAAGCTATCTGCATATTATCACCAGAAAACAGAGTGTGACTAACGCAGTGAATCACTGGTTCAGAAAATGTGCTTGTTTTGATTCAGGTTTGAACAAAACAAACCAGTTTGTATGAAATGTTATCTGACAACATCAGAAGCTAAAATTGTTTATACTGAAAAACAGCAATTAACGGACCACGCTTTTATTTGCTTCGATCACTGAACTCAACCGGCGTATATTTGATACAGGCTATATGGAACAGCCCTTTAATTCCTTTTACACAAAACTCTTGATCAGCAAAGATGGGGTATACTATCAAATTGCTTATTTTAACCAGTATGAGTATTACTTTTAGGCTATAGAATAACATATCAATTACAAAATCATTAATTTGATCTACCTCCCAATAAAATGGTGCTGAAAAAAGAGAAAATATTGTTATGTCAGTTAATGTACCGTCTTAGTTTGAAGAGCAAAGTTAGCAGACAGTGAGCAAAGGACTTGACGTGGCAATATTCACAACTTGGATTCATTTTAAATGAAAACTACATTTTGATTCTTTTGATCAGTTTTTGAAAGGAATATAAATAATCAAGCAATGGACACATAATCAGACAACTAACAATGTCTAGCATGTACAAATTGACAAAAGTTAGCATCTAATTGAGCAGCCTGGTCTCACCAAATGGCGTATGAATGACATGACAAGTCATAGCGCGCAATAACAACACCACTGTGTCTCTCTGCGTGTCATTTTACGCCATGTGGTCTGTACTGACTGCAATGTTAACGTATAGGAGACCGGTGTTAGAGACTGGCGTTACTGAAGTTAGATTAGTGATGTTTGTTACATGCTTTTTCGTACTTATGTCACTTTGTTTACATTTAACTAAGTAAAAGTAAAATTACACATGAAAAGCCTAAAATAATTTATCATGCCACATGGAATATCCTTAAAATGTCATGCTATACATACGGCTTCCCATGAGATCAGGATGATTTGGTTAATTTGTCAGAACGTGTGGCCACACCCGGAGAGTTAAAGGGACTCTGCGTCTAATTGGGGCTCGGCTTTTAACTGAAGTTTAACGATAGTTGTTCTGAATGACCAAACTTGAAGGTGAAATAAAAAGCCTGTCGTAATAGAGATGGCAGGGATGGTATATTTGTTTAATTACGGGGATTATGGAGCATACTTGGAGCAGACTCTCCAGGAAGATTTTCATAGTTTTGCACAAAAAGTAACAGAAGTATTTGCATGAAGACTGAAAAAATTCAAATCTTGATAACTTTCTTACCTCCACACACTTGGCTAATCGTTGTGTGAAGTGGACGTAGTTATTAGATTGTATGTTTTGGAAAGTAACAGAAATTATCCATTCACTTTTTTTTTTATTTCCTTGAGTTTAAGATTTGTTAAGATTTAATTCTAGTTTTCAACAAAGACCTGGTGGAGAGCCAAGCATAAAGACGTTGGTACAACAATAAATACAAACAACATAAACAGCGTGTGCAGTCGCTGTTGTGTTGTTTCAAAAGTTCAACAGATCTTTCACAACTATCAAAAATAAAATAAAAAACAATACATTTAAAAGCAAACACAATGAACAAGAGTACTGAAACACATTGCTTCAGTGCAGTCAGTTTCAT
This sequence comes from Ophiodon elongatus, assembly GCA_016806645.1. Classification (NCBI taxonomy): domain Eukaryota; kingdom Metazoa; phylum Chordata; class Actinopteri; order Perciformes; family Hexagrammidae; genus Ophiodon; species Ophiodon elongatus. Next base: position 2,815,519 of record JACSYO010001810.1, on the reverse strand, counting down.
CACTTGCTTCCACAGTGTTTGACCTACATGCAAGGCAAACAAGCCTTAAACACATCATGAATTACATTATGACCTGATGCAACATTACTCCTGGCCTACTTAACTCTAAATCTACATTCTTTATATAAAAAAAGATATTTCATCTTTGGTGGAAGTTGTCTTGTGTGAGAGACTGAGCCACGTTGTGCACAAGCTCGGATCAAACATGGGTGGAAGCTGACTGTCAACTCAAGTCAGAACTGTAAAAGGTTCTAGGTCATCAAGTTCATAATTTCTAAAAATAGGTCATGCAAAAAGAACCAGCTGTACTGTATTATGCTATAAATAACAGCAGCTTTGCAGCAACTGCTATGTGTTTGGGACCGGCCATGACTCATTCCAACCACAAGTCGACTGTGAGTTTTACACAATGGAAATAGTGTTTTAAACCATATCATACATTTGTATTTAATTTGGATCTAGACTATACAATTATAACATGACTATCATTCTGATTATTTTGTTAGTATGGCAGACAGTTGACTCATACCTGTGATCAGCTCATTTGCATACAGAGCAATGATGTGGATGTCTGAACTGAAGCAGTCTGCACCTTTGAACCTTGGAGCAAAGGCCAAGGGTTCAGATGGACAACATGGCCCTCGGGCAGAAAATCTGAACCCTTCCTACATTAAATGACAAACACTGAGTGCATCAGCAGTGCAGTATTTTCCTGAAACTGAGCAACCCACTAGTTGTATTGAATATTTTTACATCATGGAGAGATTTTAATCCACTTATGGCACCAAACATTCTGAGGATTTGAGGCTGCGCTGCAACAAATTCAATTTAGCACCACGGGTAATTCATTTTTGTCCGGTATATGGAGATATAGATGGGCATGGACGTATGGTGGTTCCTCATACACTTTAGCAAGTACATTTTAAATGAAAGTTAATGGAAGTTTCAAGTCTTCAAAAAAACGAATTTATCTGTTATAAAAAGATATATGAGTCATATATTCAGTACACAACTCGCTATGTTCTTAATTAGGTGGCTACCATCAAATTGGAATTGTATCATCACATTGGTAAGTGTACCACAACATGGTCACCCCTAACCTTATACATTTATGAATTTCAATATTAACAGGGGCAAAGAATACTTAGAGGAATAATTAATGCCGGACTAAATTGAGTTTGAAAAGCCTGTGGTTTATTGTGTCATTGATGCACACTGTCAGCCAATTGCAGAGGCTGAGAGATTGGGAGGGTCAGTGTGTAATGTCCATGCGATGAGTAGTGCTGCTTTACGACTTCCATTTGCTCCAGTGCGGGCCGCTTTCCCACTGGTCCTCACTAATGACGTCTCTCTAATGCTGCCTGGTGGAGCAGAGGAGGCTAATGTAAATGGAGATAGGGGAGCCACTTGGGTAAGAATTAAAATACGATAGTTGATAATATTTCAATGTAGCTTAACGGAATTGCTTCATATCATGTCCAGCAGGATTATCGATGAATAATTAATAAAATATACACGTAACTCATAATTAAAATGTATGAGCATGGGATGTTGGTCGGCTGAACGTAGTGGCTGAAGTACAGGACAAAACAAAAGGCTCCCCATGAAAGTAGTTCTCGAAATATGAGCATTTTGATTGGAGGCTACTCAATGTTATGCTCCTTGGGTTTGTTTTATTTGCTGCTTTTATGAGTTCAAAGTATCGCTGTTATGACTAAAGCTGCCCTTTGTTTCTGTTTCTCCATATTTTCCTCATTATTACCACAATAACTTGTGACGAGAAGACTTTTTATCCTAACAGTAGAGATCCTACAGTAGCACAAACTGGGCCTCTCATACATACACAATATCATCGCATATGTCTTTCATGGTGTCTGAAACATCTGCCCTTTTTAACCTCCATGCCATTAGCAACGCGCTTTGTTTTGCATAGGTATGCTGTTTTATGGGGAGTACTATAGTGAAGGTAATGGGTTAATAGTCATTGAGGGCTCTTCTATAGGTGAACTGGAGGAGTCATTAGAGTAAACCCCACAGTGTCATGGTGCTATAGGCTCTGGTCGTGTTGTGCTTCGGAAGTAAAATAATTGCAGGAAGCGGGCGACCCAGCTAAATCATGCCAGTCTGGGGGAGTGAGGGCAGCAGACAGGAGTTGCACTATTCGACTGTGATGCCTAAGTGCATTTCCTCTGTCGTGCCCCCTCTGATCCAGCTGTCCCTTATATCAAAGATGTTCTGTTTATGTTTGGAAATCAATTGATATTGTGCATGATGAATGACCTGTTGGCAGACATGCCCTCTCTTTGGAGTGGAGTCAGAGGTGGCCCGATTGAATGGATAGCTTGTCGGCTTGGAAACTAAATGTGCAACTATACAGGAGGATAAATATATAATAACAGCTAGTGGAGGGCGGTGTTAGCTTACATATATGTCATAATATCTACAGTGAACATGAATATGATGAGTGGTAAGATGTAGGCCCTTCTTCAATTCAAACTACCCTCAGATGGGATATATTTAATTTCAGGTCTTGGAAAGTGTCTTGTCTAAACTCTGGAGATATTGAATTTAAAACAGACAGAGGTAAATATTTTTGCGAAGACTCAATGTGACTCGTTGCACAGAGGAGGCTCATTTTCCACACATTAGAAAAGCTGTCATGAACATGACGCTTCACAAACATTGCTTGTTTAGACAGTTCAGTTTAAGGCATATAATAGGTGGATTATTAGGTGCTGAAGTGCTTTTTAATGGATCTGCTAGTGCTTCTGCCTTCAGATAGTCTGGGAAGTATAAGACAGATAGGTGGTCTAGATTAGATAAAGCTGTGTGTGTGTCTTCCCAGTCTTATACAAATAGGGAGAGCCCAGCAATAGCCATCGTCTGAACGTGCACTTTCATCCTGGTGCTTTTTCTTGCCTCCAGCGATGGGAGTGGATGACCTTTTACTGTCAACTTCTAACATGACAAATTACAGAGGCTGGATGACCGTGTTTTTTAGGAATGCAAGAGTTCACTGCCTGGTCAGGCCGCTAGCAGGGCAGTGGACCCCTACAATGGAGACAGATGTATTAATTGATAGATAATAGTCATAGATATATTGGCTGGGGGGCTCCGTATTTTGAGGCCAGAAATGTGATAGCCAAGCAAGCCTTAAAAGGGTTCCGCTATTCCCTCCCCATAGGGAATGCCGGAGCAGTGCAGACCTGCACAGAAACTAGATCATGTACCCAACATCAGAGCAGAAGACTCCTGTGATAAACCTCAACTGTGCTTCCAGTGGCTTTGCATGAATATAAAGACACAATTAGGTGCAACCATTTCTTCTGTGCTGCTTGTGTGTGTGTGCGTGTGTGTGTTTCCTTCACAGGCTTGTGGTGAAAGCTAAGAGGGTGTGTGTGACATGTCTTGGCTTGTAATGCAGAGGTGGCTCTCATGGTCTGCTCTGTTGTGTGATGTCAATGGCCTGTTTAATAGGAGATCAGCTGGGACAAATGCAGCGAGAGCTTTGCTTTCTGACCTCATCGGGCTGATCTGTGCCATCCATTCAGCCCACTCACTTGCAACCACATCAGTCACCGGCCTGTCAGTTTGCACAAACAGCTAGTAAGTATTTATTGTACTGATTATGTGTGCGGCACTGACTTTCCAAAGGCTGGTCTTTTAAGATGCACACCTGATGTTTACCTAATTTACAGCACTTCCTGCCAATGGCTGTAGTGAGGTCATGGATACATTTAGTGCTGACCACACTGACAACTGCATGATCAGGGTCATTGGTAAGGCACAGAGATGGCTCTTCTTCCACCCGTCAGATGTGCAGCCATGTGGAAATCATTACATATTTACTTGCAGTGTTCATTCTGCTCCACACAGATTGAATCATTACATATTCCTCATTTGCTCAACGACACTACTGTATTATGCAAATGCTCATTGTAATGGATTTAGTCCCATACACCAAATATTACTGCTGTAGTTATCACATATTGCAGTGTAGCCAACAGTTAGTGAGCTGAGAAGATGAAACAGAAATTGCTCAACATCCCATCCACATTTATGGAAGTGAGCATTCTGCACTGTGGTAAAAATGATTATTTCATCCCCGGGGTTTTGAATTGCTCATAAACAATCACACGGCTTTCTATGCAAGCAGAAATTCATGTTGGCTATGATATTAACTCAGGTCCTGTTGGACTTCAGTTGTTCCATAAGAATTAATTCCACTCAGTACAAACAGCGAGTGTTTGCTGCGTTAACCATAACTGCACATTTCATTTGACTAATTTGACTCCATAAACAGCATGGCAACAAACACAGCAAAGGTAGAGGCTTATATATTTTTTGTTATAGAACTTAATTTTTGCATTTTTCTGTAAATAAAATATCATAAAGAGCACAGTAACACGCTGACGTGAAGAGGAGGCTGAAGATCAAACACACATCTGTTTGCTATTTTCACCATTGACCTGGAAAGACATATTCCTGGGTGCTTTTAGTATGGAGAAACAAATGCTTGGCTAATAAAATCTCTCATGCGGACTGAGGGGCTCAACCACACTGTGGCAATATCACTGAAGGCTACATAGATTCATGGCTAGTCCTCCAATAAAATAAACAGCCAATAAAACATCAGGCTGGGACTCCCCTGACAGTGCTTTAACATCATTACACTTTCAACAGGCTTTCATTGAAAACTTGAATATATATTTGACTGTTCCCTATTACTTGTAGTCGACCACATGGGTCCAGACAAGGTTTTATGGCCGTCTACTTAATATCACATATCTCAATCCTCCGTGTGAAGTGCTGCGAGCTCAGTGAGTGTGAGCATCTTGTGGGGAGATCTGGGGCCGATTTGCGCTCACCATTGCTTACATAAACTCCACTTCCACCTAATCACTCTGCCTTGACATCAGTAGCCAGAGAGCATATGGAGCGTATACATTTTCCATCCACAGAGGAATTCACAGGGACGTTTACCATCGTACAGGGAATTATATCACTGGAATTAGAAAATAATAACAGTTATATTAAATAATGACTCAATGATAGCAGATTATGGGAGAAAAACTTGCCCATTAAACATAAAAAAAAACACAAAATTGTAATTATGCAAATTGTGCATAAATAAACTGTATCACTGTTTGCATTATGTTTGGTTTTCATGTTGAATCACTTTATTCTTTTCACATTAAAAGATGTTTTTTAAATAATAACATTTTCTGTGTAAAAATGTATCTGTACATGATAAATGTATAATACGATGGCAGACATAACTTGTAGGTAATATGCAGTGGTATTATTAAATGATATCTAGGAAATCTATATTTCTTTTACATGCATCGAGCCAAGAATCAAATTTGAACTAGCACTGCTTTTTTTTCTTTTTGGAAACACCATCAGATCACATTCTGAGAGGTTAATCCTTTTGACCTTTGCTGTTGCTACAGTATTTAACCTGGTGTGTTACAAAGGATTTTCAAGAGGATTACAGAACTCCTTAATGGGGGATTAGCCAAATCCTCATGTTGTCTGTCCCAAATTCTATTGAAGCCAGGGATTAGACGATCAACAATAGCTGAAGGCAGCTGGGTTAAGAGGATGTGTGGTGTTAACTTAAACAGCTTGTAAGCTTCACAACAGAGTGTCAAATTAAAGGGTCGTGTGCCACTTTCCACTGAAATCAGTTAACAGTGGGAAGGTATGAAAGACGTCACACCAGCAGAGACTGAAAAAAATGTATTTCCCTCTCTTTTTTTCAACTCTGAAGTTTGGATTTTGCAGGATAAAGTCTGTAATTACAGGCTGATGACAGGATTGCTCATTCCACCAGTGTGTGGTCCAGTGTGTGTGTGTGTGTGTATGTGTATGTGTGTGTCCCCCTGACAGACAGAGGTGATGCCATACTCCCCCTATAGGACTCCACCAGTACTTCAATACTTCAGTGAGGGGTGGAAACTACCCTTCTCATTGATAAAGCAATTCAACTAGAAATTCATGAACACATAGAGGTTTTTTTTCTGAATTTCCCCTAATGGGATCAATAATGGCTTGTCTTGTTTTTTTATTTATTTATTGGTAAAGTAATGTGTGTCTGTTACAGCAATGTATAGCAAAACATTGTATGTTGTTTTGGCGCTGTATTGTTTAGTTATTGTCACTATATACTGTATATCTATACATGTGAACATATATATCACTATACTTATATATTATAAGCCACTGATTTGTACAACTGAACAAGACAATAAATGAATAAAAATCAGCATATTAATTAATACAATCCACAGGATATGCTTGATCTCATAGGATTGTATTAGACTGTACTAATTTTAGCTCGGTGAAGCTAAAATGTGGCAATTCAGTCCATGTTTAGATGACAATGATATCTATAATATCCCCCAGTAGAGCATACACAGAGTCAGTTATGTATAGTCACACTGAAGAACCCTCCCATCACCTCCTGCTTGCCCTCGATGAGACACTGAGAGGCCACTTTCCTTTGCGGTCGAGTTCAGGCTGTACTGTTTGTTTGTGTGCAAGTGTGTGTTTGCTACCAGGCCGGAGGTGTAACCAAAGGCCAGCACACTCCTCTCTCTCCTCTCTCTCCTCTCTCTCGTGTTCTTCATTGTTTCCTCCTCAAGAAACACAAATAACTCAATTTGTTTGCGACTTATGTTTTGAGGCATCCCGCTTGTCAACTGATATTCATGGAATTTCGGTGAGGAGCTTCACAGTGAGCCTGAGCAGAGAAGCAGGGAGGCTGACAGCGCTAATGGCTATAAAGATAAGTGGAAGAATGTTGACGCTCGGGAAAGCCACAGGCAATGGAAGAGGATGAAAGAGAGAGTTCACCACTTAGACCGCTCCCTCACAATGGGGGGACACAACTAGTATTTATCAGCTCTCACACTTCAAATTATTCCCTTTAAATGCCTTCGTGCAACATTGAATAAATATAGCCGACTCATACAATGCCACAAACCAGCACTGTGTTTGATGCCATTAAATCATATTATGGCTGTAGATGTTTTTAGCCACTTGCCTGATGCTTGAATGTGGTTTTGCAGCAACGTCAAGGCTTGAATAAGTGCAGAGAAGACAGTGATTGTTGCCTTATGAGAAATAAGATTGTTGCGGCCTGCCTGCTCGTCTCCTCCTCTGTCTTTTATCTGTCTTTTTCGGCCCTCATCTCTCCCTCCATCTGTTTGTCTCTGAAGTGCGGCCAAAGTAAACACCATGTTCAGCGCCCTCAATCACAGGATCTCTCGGAGGAAGAGGGGGCAGTGCCCTAGCACAGCGCTGGTGGCCAGGCCTGGGGAGTGGGAGAGGAAGTAGACCACTGCCTCAGAAACGTTCCAGCACCAACAGGGAATTCACATCTATCAGAGCATGTGCTCGCACACTCAAGTGCTCCTACTTGACATAAATATTTGCATGACATAGGCTGACATGGGAGATCCTATCATAAGTCATACAAACTCATCATAGCCCATTACAAGCAGCACTCCCAGTGACCACCAAGACAGACAGTGTCTAAGTAGAGAATAATGGCTGACTCCTGGACCAGCAGCAGCTACAGTTACAGAGACATGGGATCATTCTGTCATCAGGTTTTTAAACAAAATGTCATCCCAGCTATTACATTGTCATTTTTAGCTGCTCTGTCACAGCCCTGCAAAAAGACCAGTGACGGATCGTTCTCCTGCTGAACGCCTCTCGGCAGTTATGTGCCTGTGCTTTTTCCCACGTACTTCAACCTTTGCCTGACTGCAGCACACATCACTCTCAATTGTGCTTTGTGTAGCAGCACGAGGAAGAGCCTCTCTGTTATTTTTGGTGTATGAATGTGTCCGTGAGGTGTTGTGTGTTTACGACAGGCCTATTCATTTTCATTTTTGTCCATCATCACTTACTGTATTTGAAAGGAAGCCCTGACTTCCATGCAGCACAGGGGCCGGTTTGCGTCCATGTGAGCATTTCCTTCATTTAGAAAAAAAAAAAAAAAACATACTTTGTGACAACCACTGGGTTATTTTCAGGCTCAGCCCGCTCCTCTGATTCAAAGTGTGTGTTACAGATAGCTTTGGCTGGGAACCAGCACAGTTTGCCAAGCAGGTTATCCCGCTGTGCTCTTAAACATAAATCTACTGCTAAATAGTAACTCCTTGACATGCAGACACGTTGGTCTAAGTAGCTTGAATAAAAAAAAACACTTATGGGATGTTGAATTGGTGTTGGGTTAACCATACGGGACTAAATAGATGAGCAGAACAGGTCGAAAATGTTTCTCACTTGCATGTAAATCTGAAATGTGTCTCAATCTCAGTGTGAGTCTCTTTACTGTTCCTGTCACAAGTAGTGAAGGATTATCTTACTGTCTAGATTCACAACTAAAGCCTGCAAGTACTTAGCTCTTAGATACAGGATTACTGGACTGTTAGACCCCTTAAAATAATGGATGTCAGTTTGGTCAGTGCAGAGGACTGTCAATGTAAGGATTATTTGCATGCATTCATGCTGCGACTCTGTAGAGGATGATCACTGTCATCCCGAGCCAATGGAGCTGATTTATGAAATATGACAATACTGAGACATTCATGATTATTGATTGGTATTGTTAGCAACTTTAAAAGAGCCATATGTCTTCATCTTCAGCAATGACACACGTATAACAAATAAGTTTACCGCACTGTATGAAACCCAAAGGCAACATTTTAGGGTTGTGATACACATCACAGGGTTACTCCATTATATCGCGTGTCATTATAGTGAGATTCTTGCATGAATTAGCAAAATAAATGAATACAAACCTTTTTCTTGACAAGCACATCCATAAAAAAAGCAGGAGGGAAAACTTTGTTATTGAAATACAAATGAGTTCTTTATTAGACAGGTGTGCACTTATTGCACTGTAATAAATGCAATATCATAATACACTTATAACTTTTACAGTGTTGCTCGGGAAGAAAAACACGGTATGTGGTTTCGGGGCCCATGCATCTTAGTCAAGCGTGATTCCTCTTTGAAATGTGTGCATGAAAATAATTCTCTATTTGTTTTGAATTGTCACAGACAGGAGGCTGTTGCCTCCTCTCAAGGTTAGCGAACTTGCTCAGATGAATGGTTGTTTGAGACCGCGCTCGTATGTCAATGTTTACCCCATTAGTGACAGCTCTGAGGCAGTAGGCCACTTAATATTGTCTGTGTAGCCCCGACTGTCCCCGCACGCCGGTTCAAAAGTTCAGTCACTTCCTCAAGGGTCTCATCACATTCTCGCCACATCTTGATTTTCAAAGCTACACGGAGAGACTCGACCTGTCAGGAGAGATACCACAAAAAACCATGATGGAACACAGGTTTGGAGCCAAGGCCCTTCAGGCCAACAAAGCTGCCTCCTGGCTCTCTGGTTAGGGGGCCTGGACGATGGAGCTCATATTAAAGGCTGTGTAGTGGTCGAGGGCACGGCTGCCTGCATCGAGCAAGAAGAGGAATTGATTGTTCTGGAAACTGATGAAGCTCGGGCACAATTAGATTGCAAGGCAGTGCTGTGAGGTGAGAGAGCACCCTGCCTGCCTCGCTGTTGATTGATGGTAAAATAATAACCGCTGCGTATTAACTACAGAGTTCACCACCAGGTTAAGGTGGGCCAAAAAATTGCTGCTCTTATTAGATTCCAATATGATTCGCGATGTAAAAAGATTATTTTCATTGTGGCAGTGGACAGTCATTTTGCATGCAGTGAGGTGGTTTACTACAGTATGTTGCTGTCAAGCGTCTAGGTTTTGAGTCAGGAGGGCATTGGGTCAGGAGTCACACCAGGACATTAGCGAATGTTATTCTGACATTCCAGCCTGCAAAAAACAGATGTGAAACTTATTCAAATACAATCACTCACACTGAAGGTATCATAGTGTCCCTTTATGTTTCACTGTTTCCTCATATCTCTTGCACTGCATCAATGTCCGTACAAAAATGTAGCCCCTAAAAAGCTGGGGAGCATCAGTTCATCATATTACTGGATTTTAAGATGAATATCCTCTTTCATACACATGTCAAAGAGCCAAACCAGTGAGTGCACAACCATATTATAATATATGGGTAAGGAAATGTACAGCTCATGGACAGGGATAGTTTCACTGAGCAATCTATCCATGTTTTAGATAAGGATTAGCGAGGCCAAATAGTCAAACAGAACATGTATCTTTTCGTGAAGAGTGTTTCCTCAATGTGTGGTCACAAAACAATTTCCCCTCCTGCTCAAAGTGTGTAATCCTGCTGGTCATTTGTTAGCTGGTGCATCTCCCATGTGCAGGCGAGGCCGCTGGCAGAGTGTTGGGGTATACAGGAGGTGAAAGCTTATAGTAGCATATCAGAGCTCTGGGATTCATGCTCATTTATCTCCATTTCTCACACACGGTGTCTAGTAATAAAGGCTCAAGTGAAAATGGTGTTTATCATTGGAATGACAACATCTCCCAGATGCTGCAAGAAGAAATCAAGAGAAAAGATAACGCATTACAATAACAAGTCCTTACTCCGCGGAGAATCCAATTAGATGAGCCTTACATCATGATAATCTAGCAGAGGTGAACTGGTTCATTTAGACCGGTGGATAACAGAGCAGAGGGAGGTCTGGTCCTGGGGATCAGGGTTAGTTGCAGTTAGACCTGCTGCATTCATCAGCAGCCATCTAGTGTGGGGAGGTTTACCCCCTAGTGGTGTAGAGGAGGATTACAAGCCTGAGCTGCTTTTAATACACATTATGGAAAATGTGTATATATGCTGAAACACCCACAAATGACTGAAACCATCTTTGGGATTTTGAATTATTTTTGAGAAATTCAGTTCAATACAGCGAAACAATGTAAATGTCAGGGTTCATGCTGTAGCAACCATGCTGGACGTTTTTTTACGTGCAGATGTTCATAGGTGCATATGCCAGGAACGGCTGTGATGGTGGAATATGTTGTTGTGTTGTTGTGGAATGGGTGCACCGCTGGGCCTGTCTGTTCTGGTGTGTTGGTTTCCTGCTGCTCAGCATTTCGTAGGGCCTCGGGGGGACACAAGGGGGGACATATGACTGGGCCATGCAAAGCTGAGTTAGTCACTCCTACCGTTCCGCAACAGACACATCCCTTTGGCGTCCTTCTGTCTCTTCATTGTCAGCCCACTCCTCAGCACGGCAGCAGACATGGCGTTGAGCCTGATGTTCCTCTCCCTGTTAGTTAGCGGCTCCAGATCTCTCACATTTCAGAGCTGCAGACTGCAGAGCAGGTGCACATGTTGCCACAAGGGCAAAATGGACATTTCTGCACTCCTTTCTCAGCAAAGCTCTGTGCTGACATAACAATTTACCACCCACCAGCCCATACTATGTTTGGATCACTCTTTCACATTTACATGACCATGCAGTGATTTATTGATGCTGTGATAATTCTTTGTACAGGGATGCAAGGTGTAAAAGTTGGAGAACTAATAATGCTGACATATTACATTTCTGTCGCTTGGCAATTTTTTTTTTTACAATAAATGTGCACACAAACATCAACCAAGATAAAAGGGTTGTTTCACATATCTTTTGAAGTAGGTATGTTCAACTTACAAAGGCTTTTTAGTAGTTCAATGTGTTCTCAAGCAATACACATTGAACAGATATGATGCTCCAGTCCATCCAGGTCAAATTAAGTTTAATATAAGACAGAAAATGTATACATTACAGTAGCACAAGGAACAGTATGAAGAAGTACAAAAGGGACCAAGACCTATTTAAAATAATACAAATACAGTCAAATTTAAGTAAAGAAATTAAATAAATAACATTCTATATTGTATACGGCTATAAATAAATAAATAAATAAATAGATAAATAAATATATAGATGTATATATATATATATACCACGAGACTCATTATTTCTGCATATGCTGAAATAGTGAGTCTCGTGATGTATTGTAATTGTCAAACTTGTTACAATGCATGTTATTTACGTTATCTAATTAAAGTTTTTCTTTCATGAGTACATACACTATAAAAATACTAATCAGAACTTCTGAATGAAACATACTAAATAAACAGTAAATTTTTTCCCTTTTTGAGGAAAAGCAAAAATGTAGTGAGAAATCGATGAATACTCAAGGGAGAGACATCATGAAAGCATGTTTTTGCGTAACTACACTCTTGCTCATGTGGGCAGCCTGTGGTGACTGATCTTTTCTCTGTGCTGTGGGCAAAGATGTGCATTGTTTGTGATGAGCATGAATTCTGACCTCTGGCCCCTCCGGTGGCCTCTGCAACCCCCTCCTGAAAGTTCATAGGAGGGTCAGAGAGTCCTCTACAGACACTGTGTTGATGGAAACTCCACCCCCCCATCTCGTCCACCCACACAGTAAATCTGTCTGTCTGTCTCTCTCAGTCAGACACACACACACAAACCAAACAAACAAAACCTGGTCACAATGTGAGCATGTGGTTCAGAAAACATTTCAGCTCTGACAGTGTTTGGGCATTTGTTTATTGAAGGATGCTGAGCCGTAAATATTGTGTAACATGTAAAAAAAGACAGCATTAAACTAAACTAAACTAAGCTAATATTAATTAAATTAAATGATCAGATTGGATGATTTATACCACAAATTGTCAAATGAATGAAATATGCAGTTATCTGCATCCATTTAAAACAAATTAGGCCTGTTGTGTTTTCACACAGTCATCAATGACCTGCTCATAGTAAGTGTCACGGTGCGGCTTTCAGGACCTCAGCTGCTGGGGCAGATTCATGCATTTTCCTATGCTCTGTGACTTCAGACACGACCACTGGCAAATGGGTTTGATGCTCATCACATGAGACATCACATGCTGCTAGGCAGAACATCTACCATGTCCTCTACATGTGATACGCTGCCGTAACATGGAGATCATTTTCGTTTGGGGAAGCCATTAATACTGCAGATCTCACAGTCCCACTGATTTCACTATGTAAATTATTTTCTGTGAGCCCACAGCATGGTGGAGGGCTCTGGGTTTGCTGTGATAGGTTGTTTAGGGATCAGATTAGGCCCTGTGTCATTTCATGCTAGAGATGATAATAATGGCTGCTATTGCCGAGATGACTGTTGACATCATTACTCATGTGTTCTGCCACACGCATCAATCTTCACATGCTGTACGGACGCTCCTGAGGTGAATGAATTTTTCACTTTGTAGTTCAGAGCGGGGTCACGCAGACACATACGCTCAGATATGAGAGGAGCGCAGCAGGTAAACCAAAAGACTTACAATACTCATTTTTCTTTCCTTTCTTTTTTTTCCTACACGGTATCAGATTACTTGGGCTTTGCTTAATTCTTCAGCTCAACAGACTGATATGTTACTGATGGAAGTATGATGCTATCAAGTTCAGTGACATGTTGGGCAGCAGATGTGTGCATACAAATCATCAGCTGGATTGAAGTTTTGATATAGCCCAACACAAAATTTGATCCCAAGCCCCTCACGGATGCACGTGTGCAGAAGTTCTATACTTTAACCAAGGCTGATGCAGTGAAAATACAGTCTATAGCTCTACAGTATTAATGCCATGCTCTACCCACTGGGCTTTATAGGATAAGCAGAGAAAATCCTCAATTGAAAGATCAGGCCTCCACATGGCTGCAGATCCCCCCCCCCCCACCCTCACCCCCCACACCCCCACACCCCTACCCCCCTTTCGGATCTCTGGAGTCCAGGAGGACAATACAGATGTAGATTTGATGGTGTATCATGTTTTAACAAAGGTGTTCTCCACTGACAGGTGGAGTGAAGGTGTAAGAAAGGCAGGATTTACCCTCCTAAACTGTGTGCTGTCATCTTTACAAAGTATGTTCAGGGGGTGTGAAAGGGATCATTAGTTGTGTGGCAGCGGAAGCAGCCGTGTTGTCAGCTACCTGCTATTTACCTCCCCTCATTACTGTACGCTGGCTGGCGCTGGTAGGAGTGTCAACATCATTAACATGACTGTCATTAGTCCTGTCCCACACTGCATGGAGAAGTTAGTCCTGGGGAGAAAAATGAAGCGTCTTTCACCACCAACCTCTCTGCTGCTGCAGCTACTGCGCCTCCATTCAGTTAGTCTTGATAGAGAATAGGCAGCCTGAGAAGAAGAAACAGCAGCTCTGCACAGTGAATTGAAATATCTTCCTGTGAGATGCATCATTGATGCAGTTTTCTGTCACCTGAGGGACAAGTTCATAATTTTGAATAACATAAAAATATAGAACAATAGTAGTACAGCAATACAATGTAACTGACACACTTAACTGAATATAAAAGTTGACGCATGAGCAACAGCTGAAATGATAGCACCAATAATTTCTGACAGTTGCTGCAGACGTGTAACTGTCCTAAACATAAAACATGCTCCAGAATATTTTTAATGAAACCTTTTATGAGAACATGGACTCATCCACAGACAGTTGATACATGATCATAACATCACTATTATCCTGATTCACTAACTAATCAAAATACACTCTGGATTGCATCTCTGTTGTATTTACCCACAGAGTGTCTCTTTTTAATTGGCACCTACAGGATTAAAACAAACAAGCTCCCTCACACCTTGTCATCTGCCTGACTTGGCTGGATGTTATTGTAGCCAACTTCAAGGCCTCTGCAGCAGCTGCAATCACTTATGGCAGTCTACCTCAGTGCTCAGCCCCTCCGTGCCCCCAACTAGTTTCCCATCAGCCTTGAGGGGGTAGAGCTCCTCACACTCAGTTTCAACCCTCCTGCTCTGTCTTGCCTCGCTGAGACCTCCTCGACCTCTGCAGAGGTGACTGGAGAAGTGGAGCAACCGAGAGCGCAGAACATGTCCCCCCTGCAATGGATCCACATACTCTGATTCCACAAGGCTTTTGTATGGGGCTCGAGTTCAAAGTGGGCTGGGCTTTTAGAGGAACAGTGTCGTCCAATGGCTACGGCGGGATCGCTGTTTGGCTCGTCTGATTTACGGTACCATTAAGTCAGCGCATTCCTTCTCCCTGTGGCCCAGGTGGCTGTGGGGCCTGAGGCCCATACTCACAGGAGCAGAGGCTCTCTATGGAGCACAGCACAGCCAAAGGGAGCAGCACATGATACAGCGGAGCAGCTGCAGACCAGCGGATCCAGCTCCATACTACAGCCATGGCACATCCCTCCATGACAGGAAGCACTTAATACAATACATCTCAGCACCTTCTGTGTCTATGAAGGATATATGTTGTCTTATTTATAGGCCCACAATCCTGTTTTCATTCAACTTCAACTATGCTACGACTGAAACAAAGATTTAGAGCTAAAAAGCAAGAGGGTGACCTATGACCTACACAGCAGTAGCATGTGTTACAAACAGGCAGTCATATATAATTTAAAATGAAAAGAGATTATTCCTCCCCAAAAATGAACCATCAGGCTAGATTGATGAACAGGTCTCATTGTCGAAAATGCATTGGCTTGTTCCTGTAACAAACATTCATTATAGTGAGGATTTATGTGTTATATATTACATGTTGTAATTAGTAATTTACACCCTTTTGAATGAATGATCTGCCAAACATAGTCTTTTTTCATCTCCAATCTCTCAGCAGTCACAAATAACTGATGGCGTCTTGAGTCTTGAGAGATTTTTGGAGCTGCTTTGCCCTCTAGTGGTAACTCACAGTGTCAGAGTCCATGCATACATGAACTCCCGCCTCCTGTAACACACCACCAGGCAGCCAGTGTGCATGAACCACAATCTACAGTTAAACACTTTGAACATAGTAATAAGATGACTTGTCAATCTTCACAGGGTTTCACATCAACAGCTTCGTCATTTTTTTGCACACTGACAGTAAAATAAATTAGCTGTTAGAGATTTCAGCACTTTATGAAACTTTACAAGCAGACTTTAATATTTACAAGGCTACTAAAAACTCTGGCAGTCCTTTCAGCTCTGACCTACGCATTAGTGACATACTGTGGTTTATGTTGGGGGAAGAGGCAGCTTACAGAAACTGGCTGAACAACTGTTTGATGTATCAGTTTTATGGTTTGTTTTATAACTTTAATAGACAGTACATGTGTAAGTGGAGGAGAAACTTCACAGCAGACAGGACTCCAGAGTGTCTGACAAAATCAAACAAGCCCCATTTGGCGGTGTAATGTTTTTAGGAAAGAGAGAGATTTTATTCACTATCAAGGATAAGTTCATTCAGGAGGGGAAAATGTTAGAAACAATGTGGTGATGAGGTACTTCCTGCACGCTGTTCCTGTGTGTGTGTGTGTTTGTGTGTGTGTTAGTGGAGCCCCACAGAAATTGCCGTAGGTGTCCGTGAAAAGCTCCTCGGCCTCTTCATTGACAGTGGTAACGTGAGACAGACAGTGTGCCATTTGCTGTGTGTCTGACTGAGATGTCTTGACCTGGCCAACTGGACAGGCCTCACTCTCAGCTCTGGCTTATCTCTCTGGCACAGCATTGGTCACTTCACACCCAATGGCTTGATCGGACACATTTGCACGGGATTGGTGAGACAGAACAAGGTCATTTTGTAATGGTGTGGGTGTTACAGTGGAACATAAACCTTAAGTAAGCTACTTATATACATTTTCTATCAGTGGCTTTGAAGCCGAATAGAGAAGTCTGCTGAAAGCTAACCACTGACTCTGCATTTTAATGGTTTTACTTTGTATACAAATATCCTTGCATTTAATTTGTCTAACACACACTTGTTGTGTGATGTACTACTGTGTGTAACTAGTTGGTTTAATGCTGTTCTGTCACTGTGACTGCAGATGAAAAATAGCTTTATGCTAACTCTGGCAGAACATGTCAAATGAAAACATATATGTTGAATATCATACATTTTCCCGTACAAATAAAATAAATAAATATGTATAGCCGTCTTTACAACAAGTCAAGTATGAAGAAAATACATAAAGATGTACTTGTTTTTGCAGCATTACTGAACTATTTTCAAATAAACGTACAAATGTAATATGATATTACATTACACCTTAAATGCATAAAAGTTTTGCCAAACATTCCTACAGACCTCTTACCTATTCAACATATATTTAACCATATATTTAACAGTTCTGAATATGTACTGTCATTTATTTATTTGTATTTTATAGAAGAAAAAAAATTGTCAGTGTGGTCTTTTATATTCAATGTTCATAAACATATTGTATCAGTTACACATTGCCAACCGCAAATATATCAGCAGTGTTCACACTTGACACATATTATCTTGTGGTCATTGCACTGTGTGCAGTAGCTCATGACCTTTGAAATAACTTCTGTTCTGCTTCTGAAATATCTGACTGACCACGTGGGGTGTGACAAATATAAAACCTTGTAATCAGTTGATTGAAGTACATCTCCATTTTCTTTGTTACTTAATGTGAAAGTAAGCTAAAATAAACAAACATCTTCCTCCTTATGTCTTCATTAATTAATCAGTGACTCAAAATGAGGTTAAACAAGAAAACACATTACTTGCGAGTACCTGCGTACCTCGAACAAAAACACAATTCAAAAGCTTTATTGAACAAAATGAATTAATTACACATGCTGTGATATTGTCCCAGGTCTCTAAAGACCCAAGGTTTGTGTGTCTTTGATGCTGTAAAATGGACACATGATAAAGCTCAAGCCACATCACAAGCCTGAAATGAAAAAAACATTAAAACTTCCAGCAAGAAAAATACCTTGTAATACCGGTAACACCAACACATAAAGCCCAAGTCTGTTTGCTGACACAGTAAGCCTACAGCCGTCACACAAAATAAATGTTCTGCCTGATAGGAAAGCAATATTGCAATGCATCACTTTAAGTGAGTGGACCTCTGTGCGGCAATCAGTGTCTCTTAACCTTTCCTTAATTTGTCTTGTCTTGTTATGAGCTCTCAAGAACAACTCTGTCCTTTCGCTCTTTGCGAGTGCTCCGTTCAATGTGAGAGGATGAAAATGTGAGTCAAAGTCACATTTTGTTGTCGGGCTCCCTGCTAGAGTCGATCCAGCTGTTTCCTCTCTTATTCAGTCTTTGAAGACGCACAGAAATACTGCGTTGCAACATGAATCCGACACTCCGGCCTATGTGCTTCTTCCTATTTTCAGAGCGCCGTCATTAGTGTGTTCAAATGAGAGGATAATAAAGAATAAGTTACTGCAACTTTCACTGCACACTTGATTTACTGCCTCCACCTTTCTTCAGCACACAAACATCAAACACTTCATTTCAACAGAGAGCTGATAAGGAAATGTTATCTCAGTGTGAAGGAGGCAGTGACCTCCCCTCTGGCTTGTAAGAGGTTGCATGAAAGTATTTACAGCATTGTCCCGCAATACTATCCTCTGAGAGCCAAGTATAACTGTACTAAATGAGCACATGGAGAATGCTGTGTGGTTTTAATCTCGCCAGTGCTGAGAGCAGGCTCACAGTACATGATTTGGTTTCATCTCAGTTTTATAAAAAATAAGTGTTGTCTCAGTAGTGCAGCTTTTCCACCTGTATAGGGCATCATCACTCTCGTTCAACAACCTGACACATATTTTGGTAGGATTGTCGCCACAAGAAGGAAGTTGTAAACCAGAGAGGCTCCCAGTGCAGGAAGCCTCCTTTCATTGTGAATAATGTCACCTTGAAAACGCGGTGGTCCTCAGTAGACCCTACACAGAGCTTATACTAAGACTCTGAACAATACCAACCAGGATACTTCATAGCCCAGATAACATGTTAATAATAATATAAACTGATCCCAAAGTTCGTGTAAAACAAATCTCAATCCATCTAGTCTGGAACGGTTGTAAGCAACGTGTTTCAGATTGGCAAGTTCAGTTTTTAGGACTTGTTTATGTTGTGTTTATTCCCTCTCATTCCCTGGACACTTTGGTAACTCCAACCCTTCATTAAGCCTTATTACGCACACCACTCACTCAACATCTGGCTTGGGGCTCCCAAAATGGCTCATTTGCCGTGCTTTTTATTGCAGTCATATAGTTGGAGTTGTAAACGACTGTGTGGCTGTGTATTGTTTTCTGTTGTGGGGAGCACACAGCATTCTCACCAGCGAAGGGGAGTGTTAATGTGCACAAGTTGTCTATCACATCCTCCATACAAGTTTAAGCTTTTATCTGCAGGTTTTTGGTGTGAAAAATGCTTCTTTTTTTAACCCCAAAAGAACAGTGTAATTTTTTAATTATAGCTTTATTAGAAAATTCCATTAAAAGCCACAGTTTTCAGACTTTACTGGAAGTGGGTTGTTCAATTTAGCCCACGTCCGTGATTGGACGAATGTCAGTTGAGTAAGTGGCAAGTAGTGGAGGAATTGGCAGCTCTATAACTCCCTCAGACAGGTTTGTCATCTGTGTCAATGACCCACCAGGGGGCCAGCCCTAATATCAAACCCAATGCTGATGGATGACCACAGTTCCAGCTGTTAAGGCACTGTCACAAACAGGTTCCTCCATAGCCCGTCACTGTGTGTGCATGTGTATTGTGGGATGTAAACCCATAGTCAACCTTGATTTTTTCAGTCTGTTGCCACAAGAGCTGCTGCTGTCATGAGTATCTCACAGGGCCAAAAATTACTTGTTTGTTTGTTTGTTTGTTGTTTTCATGTGTTTGTGAGAGGTTGAGGCCATCTGCCAGACAAGGGAATCACAACTAGAAATTCCAGCAAGAAATGTTGTACCAAAATAAATGAAACCTAT
This sequence comes from Ophiodon elongatus, assembly GCA_016806645.1. NCBI lineage: Eukaryota > Metazoa > Chordata > Actinopteri > Perciformes > Hexagrammidae > Ophiodon > Ophiodon elongatus. Next base: position 2,795,802 of record JACSYO010001810.1, on the reverse strand, counting down.
ATAATTTATCTGTTTTATTTAACTAATTCTGGCTACGCCCATGTTTCAGTCTTAAATGCACATTTTGGACTGTGACAGAGCATGTGGCAGAAAGATCGATGCACATGCATAAGATGTTATTCTCAAACAGATTTAATTATGTTCACTGCAAAAAAAATAGGATTTTTTTTCAATATGTATTAGTGTAAAATGTAGCCACTTTATAAATCACATCTTTGAGTTTGAGGAATTAAAAGATTTTAATCAAAACAAATGACATAAATATCACATGAATATCTCACACTGAAGGACGTATGGTTTGAATTAATACTGAAGGTGAGAGAAGGTGCTTTACAGGCACCTCTCTCTACAGTACATGCTCTCATTGTTTCATTGTTCTGCCTCGCTTCTTTCAGCAAACGTGGTTCATAGTGGCTCAAGTGTAAACTACAGTACATCACAGGAAGGAAGAGGGACCTGGTTGTGGGGGTTGGGAGTACGATCCCAGACCATAAAACCTGGCAGCCGCCCTCCTGCATTGTTCACCACCACCATTCCAGCCCAGTTTCACTGTTTTCTCCCTGTGCTGTGTGTATCCTGTCCTTCAAGAGGCAGTAAATGTTGTTGTTGTTCATCAGACAAACATGACCGACCACGCTGCTCGTCTGCCTTTGTTCTTTCCACGAAGGCTCTTGAAGGCAGGAAGAAGGTTGTGCCAAAAAGCAAATGAATTACCTGGTTATAAAGTTTGACACAGGATTTATATGGGTCCAATCAGAGACACATCAGGTTGCATGCTGCATGCATTACACTGTATAGAGAGCACAATAAATACATACAATGTCAGCCTTTTAGATGGATGCTAACACATCCAAATCTCTTCTTATAGCACCACCTTGTGGTGGACTGAGTTGTTTTCTCTACATCTACAAAAGCATTGACTGCTGCAGTGTCATATATCACCAGAAACAGATAATAACTTAAACTGGACATCATTTAAAACATGCACATTTCATAACATCTTTTGTGGGTTGTTTTACTATGCTAACATGTAATATGTATTAAATTTGTTTAAATTAAATACAGATATAAATGTCTGGATAACAAAAAGATCTGCAAAAAAGTGAATAGTGAAAATTTACAAGCACAACCTACTTTTTAAATACCACAAACTGTGACCATGAAACTGTGTCAAAATTAAATTTTCTATCATGAATGAATTCTCTGTTCTGTGCGTGACCGCAGCAGGAGAGTACAACTTTTGTGGAATGCAGATGCTTCTCTCTCGCAGTCTATCTATGTGATTTAAGGCTGTCAAAGAAGCCAGGCAGCAGGCTCCAGACAGGAGGCTGGACATGACAATGAAGCTAGAGCCCTGCAGGAACTGCTCCCCCTGCTGGCCGGGCACAGAGGCATCGGGAAACGCTGCAAGACAACCAGAGGAAGGAATGTGGTCATTGAAACTCTCCATCTAGATAGTGTGTTTCTATCCTGTATGTTACGATGTAATTGCCGAAACATTATAAGTCAGGTCTAATTTGGAGATAAAGAAAGCAAGAAAGAAAAACAGAAAATGGATGTAAAATGCTGGACAGAAAATGTTTATTGTGTTTGTAAAATGTTTTCCTTAACTTTATTTTGAGAGATTCTGGGTCAGTTATGAGAACAATAATGACCGAATAACCTTGATATATGTTCACCCATTTTTCCCACAATCACACGTTCATTCCCAGTTTGTCAGAAAACCACAAGGCCACTTGTTCTCCTATCACTCCTTCTGCTTGTCCACATCCTCTTACCAGGACCAGAACTGTAAACAAATTGCCTCTGCGCTCCCAGCTCCCAGCTCCAAATAGAAAACTGGAGACACGGGAAATTTTTTTTGCAAACTGCTCTACACTAAACTAAATGCAGCCTTTCTTTGAGATCAGAAGGACTGATGAAGCCTGTCATAATCATTTCTATGCTACATTAATAGAGGCAACACTGTAGTTTGCCTTGGCGCGGGCAAGTGTTGCTCCATGGCCTCAAGCATTTATAGACTCCAACCTCAACTCCTGCCGAAGTGAAGGGTCAATGTCTGTCTGAGTTTAAGAAGTTTCACATCAGGAGCACTAGAGCTGCTTATTTAACAACTCTGCTTGTGTATTTTGCTCAGTGGAAAATATTCATACTATTGCTGTAAAGTGAATCCAGTTCTAATTGTCCCTTTTTATCCCTGCAAGCCAAAATCTAAGTATAGTTATCAAAGTCTATATTATGTATATATTTTGTTTTGGTTAACTACAGTTGGTCTTTTATCAGATCAGCAAGCTCCTGGGAAACACCCCACAGTTTTCAGGCACATGGTTTGTATTTTCAAAATCAATTTCTGTCTCACAGTTGGTTGCAGTGCCACTGAAGTCATCAGGGTCACGCACCTCCCTCCATAGTCGTTTGCCAGCCGCTTCCAGCTGAAAAATGGAGCTTTCTGGACAAGAGGGGTATATGAACAGAGATAGCTTGACACAACCATTTGTTTGGCTCAGGTGAATACAGCCAGACAGCAACACAGTCCCTGCTCTGCAATGGGGCTTGCACTATGGCCAGATCCTACTGGACACTCATTCCTCAAAGACAAGCTCGGCTCAGACACACTGCTACTGTACTTTGCTATATGGAAAAAGACACAGATGTTTGTGTTTTTTTTCTTTATATCCAGTATTTTACTCTATAAATAGTATAATAGTCAAAAGTTTAGCTGAAGTGGGAAGGTAAATTTAAAGTGCTTTTCATGGATTAGAATCAAAAGAAGTGACGGCATAAAACGGTAGATGCAGTAGCTATCTGTTTGAGTTACATTTTACATAAAATTGATAGTTGGAGATTTTGTGATGATATATATATATATATATATATATATTTTTTTTATATATATATATATATATATATTTTATATATATATATATATATATATATATATAGTTTATATATATATATATATATATAGTTTTTTCCTGAAATACAAAATACATATTTTGAGAAATAATATGTCAAACAAAAACTAGGTGTCAAAATCCAGTGATAGAAGAAGTCTTCAGAATTTTTAATTGCCTAAAAGTAGCAACACCACAACGTAAAAAAATACTTGATTATAAGGGAAAGTTTGGCATTCTACGTAATAAGTAAATAAGTGGTATCCAAAGTATAAGTACTCATTATGCAGCAGGATGGTCCCTGTTATTGTAGTATTATCATACACAGTATTACTGGATTATTTCACCAATATATTAACATGTAAAAAGCATTTTAATGTGGAGCTATACTTTGAACAACTTTATTTGCAGATTAATAAAATCTGTTACAATGCATCATATCCTGTAAATGAATTGTGTTTTGTTTGTCAATCTTAATCTGCAAAGTAACTACCATTGTCAAATAATTGTAGTGGAGTAAAAAGTACAATATTTACCTGTCAAATGTTCTTCAGTATAAAGTACCTTAAAATTCTACTTAGCAGCTTTCCCCAGCTACAAAAATCTGTTTTATCATACTTAGCCACAATATAACCAATATAAACCAATACTGTAACACACAAGTATAGAAACATAGTCTTATTGAGTGTTGTTAAAATTCTTGTCCATTTCTATTATTCAATTAATCTCAATATAAAAGGTTCTACTGTCCCAGTGAAATGTGTTTACGATCACGAAGTATATTTGACAAAAATACAGTGGTAATAAATATAATCAGTAAATAACAACACTGAAGCCAGACTCTGTTGACAGATGTTATCTTGCACCCATTCATTTCCCTGTTCTTTATTGACTGCGTCCGGTGACTTCATATAAACTCTTGTGTCGACTGTCACAACTTCTCAGACTGCTGTTATATTCATGGTTGTGTACAGGTATGAACAGAAACAGCTCGGCACCTTAGGTGTAATGAATTTGAATCTGTGGCTGATTCAGTATTAGTCTGGGTTACCGCTCAGCCCTGCAGGAAATGAATTGCCCTTTATTTACCATTACAAATTACAGGTGACCCACAGTGAGGAGAGCTGTGAGTTTGAAAGGTGCGACAAATAGATTTAGAGGGGCAATGATTCCCACTTAGATTCCTGTTGTGCAAATGCAAGAGATTAAATGACAGAGGATATTAGGAAAGAATTTGTGATTCCCACTGTGATAAACGTAATGTGGTTAGGAGGCAATGAATATGTCTGTTTTTGTCACAATTAGATTAGATTAAGTATTAGATTACATTACATTGATTTGTTGTATTGCAAATTGTCATGTTGACGGTGCTAGCAGAAGGCAAATGAGGATATAGGGTTAGCATTGCTGCAGGGGTGGATTTGTTCGAGGTTACAATGTGCTGGTGTAAGTGCTTCAGGTGTTGACCGAACAACACCCTCATTAGCCATCTTGGACCCCATGGTAAGGATTAAATCCTCACTTTTCAGTCAGTATTGTCCTTTGCCAATGTTGGTGCCAGCAAGTAATAACCTAGCTAAATGTTTCACAGAGAAATCCTGTTGTCAGCATGGTGGCTGAGTCATTCAGTGGCCACTTTTGACTTTGCTCTCTCAGAGACCATTCAGCCAGAGTTAACCACATCAGTCGAATGCTAAAATCATATTACCCCGGAGATAAATCCATCAGTCCCCTCGTGGACGTATCGAGGCGAATGTGTTCAAACCACGCTTTACACCATTTTAGGCTCTCTCTCCAGCCAGTGACTTGGCCTGTTGAGTAATGAAGTGTTGGGGTTCAGTAATGAGACTGTTTACAGGGCGTGCTTGTTTCACATGAATCAAGCCCAGTGTGTGGTTAGATAAATACCAGCTTGGCCCTGCACGAAGCCAGTCAAACCTTCTCCTCTGCTCAGGAAATGGCAGCCAAATTCCTGTGAAATGAATGAAGAGGAAATCTGCGAGTGGCAGCCTACCACGAGATCGCTCTGAAAGGAGAGGGTGGAAAAGCCATGGCCCTTCCTCTGGCGTGGACCCGGGCCAGGGCTCACTAGGTGAGACTGATGGAATAATAATACACATCCTGAGTGTTCTTTTCATTAGCAGCACGGTTTCATGTTTTTCATCATCCTGCTGAGAGAAATGGAGAGACCCTTATTTCTGAGCTGGACAAATTACCCTTTCCCCTCTGGGAGATGCAGCTGCATTCAATATTGTGTGTCTCTATGTGTGGGGGTGTCCCGCTGGTGTCAGTGTGTTTCAGTTGAGGGTCGTAGCTGGATGCAGGGATTTCCTGTGGAAATAATAATTAACCACAACATGCACAAAGGGCCGGCGATAAACGCTTGGCCCTCTCACTAAATATCGTCTTTTACAAGCAACCAGGTTACTGGATTCATCTCATTTCCTACATGAGATTTAAATGTGAAGCAAGCTTCTATTAGGATATAAGGAGTTTAAAGCCATGACCTCAATCTTTCACTTGTGTAAACCTATCAGTCCGGGTTATTTGAACTGAAGTGACAGCATGGCCGTCCATATTTAGAACACATTATCGGTGATTCATATTAGCCCTTAACCAAAGCAATCCCTCCATTAACTCCACCTGCAAACACCTCATATCCCAGGTGACCTATTTTCCCAATTACCAATGCCATTACTCTGCACTTCCCTTCCACACCAGCCGTCACCAGCCATCCAGATTTGAGCTGATTTCATAGAAACTCCTCTGATGGTTACATTAGTGTACATTTTTGTGCACTCTTATTACAGAGCACAGAGACGAAGAGTTACAGCACCTCTCAAATGAAACAGGCTTGAATGATAAATCTCCGGCACTAATGCACATGCTTAAGAGTTTTGACTGTAAATAAAGTCATGGGAGACATGTTGTACTTACATGGAGAAAAGCCTTGAGGAAATGGCTTCCCCCTTGAAAGAACGAATGGGTGTGTATGTCTGCAGCCAATCAGAATACAAGTTGAAAAAAGCCTTTTTTTTCTTCCTGGAGCCTTCACCAAGGCCTCATTGCTGTTTTTGTCCTCTTGTGTGTGATAATGTAACCTAATATTTCACAAATTATGACCTAACCATACTTGACTCATATTGATAACAATAAACTCCTGTTTCAGACGTTCAGACATTCAATTTCTCCCTCAAAAAAGCAAAATAAGATAATCTTTTTGACAATGAAACAGGCAGAGGAAACAGCCATATGAATATTTGTCAGATAACTGGGAGGACAGTTCATTCCGTGTCAATATATAGCTTTTCATCATGATCATCAAAGCATCATCCATCTCTGTGTGCAAACACTGGTGACACCTTCATTGCCTTTGATAATACATTCATCCTGTCAAAACGAGGTGATAATCAACTCGTTTCCACCGCAGCCATCGATATCTGAGCTGAATCTGTTTTCATGCACCGTTTAAAAAAAGGTGTTACAGTTAGACATCTTGGAGGATATTCAGGGCACAATTAATCACTTTTCTTTTTTTTGGTTCAAGATGCTAATTCATTCAATCATCCTTTTTTAAAGTCAAAAATGTTAAACTAAATATAAGCTGCAATCTGTAACAGCATAATACACAATTGATGATCGAAAAGGAACAGAGAAAAGATAATTATTGTATAACTGCCCCTTTTCTCAAAGATGTTCTGCCAATACATACAACCTTTGAGCCAGACTGATATTGGATTTTTGAGACTGATACTGATATCAATATTTGGGAGTTAAATAAAAATTCCAATGACGATATGGTGACATACATACATATTACAATTGAAAAATCAACATGTCAGTGCTCTATGGTGGCCAATGTATTGGTGACACTGTTTCTAAATTACAACAAACAATAGTTTGACAATTCTGGACAGCAATTTTGTGTTACTTGTTGGCCAACATGTACACAGATATGTATAAATATATCAGTCCAGCTCTGTGCACAAATCAAAACCAACATGTTCTCACTCCCAATCCATCACATATGGACGCTTGGTCAGGACCCCCACGTTTTAAAGCACTGGGAATTGAAACAAAACTGGGCCTTCTTTGTTAGGTTTAGGCAACAAAACTTCTTGGTTTAGGAAAAGATCATGGTTTGGTTTAAAATAAGTATGTTTGTTAGGTAACATACACATCCAATGAAAGAAGACTAAACATAAACATTACTCATACCGTCCACTTATTTTGTCCGTATGTATTTTATTAAAGAATAGGTTCAGAGCTTTTCATGTCTGTCTTAGCAACAACAGTCAGGTGTACTGAACACTGAACAGGTTTTGCTTGCTGTATTTATTACTCTTGTTGATTCTGGCCATTTAGAGATCCCTTAAGTGTTTCTAATGTAAAAGATGGGGGACAAAATGTACAGTCCTCGTTCTGCGCAAAACTACATTAAAGAAGATAATTTTGTGCAAAACTATCTTTTGGTCAACAAATTCCCTCTTTGTATTAGTGTTCATCCACAGCAGCGCGACAAGGAAACACTGGGAATCAAAACGAGGGCATTTTAAACTAAAAGGCTGTAACTTTAGAAGATATCCATTTTATTTGACTCATGCTGAAGCTTCATGTTTGCTTCAGGTTAACTTTTATTTTTGCACAAAACGAGGAGTGTGGATTTTACCCCCCATCACATAAGTACATTGGGAAGTTCATAAGGCCAGTGTGATCAAGAGGAATGATTACTGCAAGCAAAACCTGTTTCAATATACATATGGGTATGTGAGTATTGTTTTGAGACAGACTTGAAAAAATATGAACCTATCCTTTAAATTCAAAAATAGTTGAATTATTATGTTATATACATGTTGTGTGTACATAATGAGTTTTTCCTTCTGTGATCATTATCAGCTGATCTGAACACAAAAAACCTCTACTAATTTACAGAAGATAATGTGTTTTTGGTTCTACATATACGAAGTTGTATTGCCCTTGACCTACAGGCAATATAACTGCTGCAATGTAACATTGTTGGTATGTTCCCTTGAATCCACCTTATTTATATTTCTTTTTGCTCTTTTCTGTAAAGTACATATTGGATTTATATGTGTGTGATTTATTAGTATATGATCTTCCCCACGCAGCTAAAATATGGTAAAATACTGTAGGTTATTTGTAAAGTTTACTTATTAACCGATAACACAACATTTCTAACACATGCTGCTGCTCGTGTGAGAGTTTCAGAGTTGAATTTCCTGGCACTTAAACTCAAAGATCTGCTGGGTGGCGACGTATTGACTATTTAGATTAGCTCTCACTGGAGTGGAAACCTCCTTCACGCAGACCATCAAGTGCTAATTGGTTTGGAATGGAGGAAAAGTATCAAGGAACAGATTCCAGATGACACACCAGTGATGGAAACATCCTTTAAGTAAATGTAGCAGTCAGCTCCAGCACACCGCACCATGCTTCATCTGCAGGGGACGTCTGATCATGCAAGCAGTGACTGCCAGCTGAATCACAGGGTTCCTCAGAAGTGTAGTCTTTGCTTTAATGAAGTGCACTGCTGCAGTTCTTGCTCTGGTTCTGTGTGAAAGTTATCTGTCCCTGCCCATACTGTATGTGGGAAAGCATCTGAGGCAGCGACTTCCCGATGGGATGCAGTACAGATGGAGCAATTAAAGTCGAGCCACAACAATTGTCTTTTTCGAGGCAGACATATTGGAGAGTGAGTAGAAACAATGCATCCAGTTTAGAATATTTTACTGAAGTTCAGTAAAAACAATATAACTAGCCACAGGAGGACGGAGCATGTGAGGCTTCAACTAAAATAGCCAGCAAGTCTGTGTGTTCAGGAAATCTATATTTTACTGTTAAGAGCTTCATGAAAGTGAAGCTGTGTGTTTATATGCAGTGTGTCTGCCCACTGTTTTATTTCAGACCTCTTAAAACAAGTAAAATTCAATAAATTCAATATTGGCAGAATTTTAACTTTTTACTCCAAAATGGTTCCCAGTTCAACAAAAGCCAAAATGATGTACTGGTTGTTCCTCATACAAGATAATTTGTGCTCTGCATGTTGGAAAAGAAGATACTCCCATGTCTATCAGAGATCAATTTTGAAGCGCAGACTATCCTGGGTCTAATAGGCCGTCTCCTCAGCTCAGTGGGTGAGGGACAACAGCAGGAGGGAGTTGGTGGAAATTGTATTTTCTCTCTCATCATGGGGTCTTCTCCCAGCTCGCTGTGCTCTGGAGGTGTCTGGACGCTGTGCTGAGGTTGATGATATCAGGTTATAATTAATATAGAAATCAAATTCCACCCACTTTGCATCTTCTCTGATTTGATTATTTCTGTGTGGGTTAACATCATATAGCACCACCTTCTCCATATGACATGTTTAACCTGTTTACTATACTTCACCCACTTAAAATAGATGCAGTTAGTTTCAGGATACAATATTGTATCCTTTCTAAATCACCCTTGCAAGAGCTTAGTCTATGATTGAAAGCCTCTTTATCTCTTTACACATAGACAATCTTCTCTCAAATATTATAACTCTGTTTTTGTAATAAACATACTCTCAGATTGCTAATATAGTTGTTACTTTTTACAACAGTGTCAGTCTGATGTTTTGTACTGGAGGCGTGTTGCTGCAGCAGGAACACAGATGGCTCACACATCAGACACTCAGCACATCATTCCATTATGGCAATTAAACAAAGAGGACCTGGTGGGCAGAAATGGAGAGTAAGCTGCTTGGCTTACAGTACGGCTCAGGGCCATTTGGTCAGCAGTCTTTATAAAGGACTCAAAGTTGTAACTGAACTTGCAACCAGCAACTCTCTCCTGGGTTGGGACCACTGTTTTGATAAGCAGCCAAACTCCTAGCCTCATTTGCAATTTACTACAGAAGTTACTCTGTGATTCTGTCACATAATGTTCCCTAATCAAACCTTAGAGTTGTTGTTTTTGCCTGCTATCCAGCAGGGAGTTGTATCTTCAAAGTTATTTTTATTTATTTCACAGATGTTTTTTGTCTGCCTGGAAAGAAGAAAACGTTCCACAGACTAGAATGGAAATATTTAGGAATAGTTAGACGTTAGGAAAAATACGCTCACTTTCTTTCTTACCGAGAGTAGATAAGAAGATTAATACTCTTGTGTAAATATGAAGTTACGTACAGCCGGCAGCCAGTTAGCTTCACTTAGCATAAAGACTTGAAAACCCGGCTCTATTTAAAAAGATAACAAAATCTGCCAACCAGCACCTTGAAAGCTCACTAAGTACCACATAATATCTTTGTTTTTCTTTTAACAAACGGGAAAACAACTCATGGGTTTACGGCTAACCAACTGCTGGTATTGGCTTCATATTTACTGAAGGCTACATACTTGACAATGGAAATAATCGGGTTGTATCTTCATTCCGGTTAGAAAGTAAAAATTCATTACGTTTTTTACTTTTTCCCCTTAAGTTTGAGTGCGGAAAGCTATCAGATAGTAGCCTTACATATGAAATGCTGAGGTTATATGGGGTTACTAAACTTGATGCGTGTGAATATTTCACACATACTGAAGTCGTTTGCGTGCTCTTAAACACGATATCCCCTCATACCAGGTGCTTTACGCCTGTCAATGCTGTTCCTGATTATATAATGAAGATAAAAAATACTATACTTAACTGTTGGTTGTGTACTACATGATCAAGCTCTTACATAAGGCCACGCATCTCTGTTTTTACTGCTGTTTATTGATGACAAAGTATTTATCTGTTAAATGTAATAATAAATCTGCAAGATAAAATGAGAGATGTTACTTCTCAGCTCTAGTTCAAGCTGTAATGAGTGCAGCAGCAGGCGAAACAAAGGCTTGCTTAATGAACAGGATTATGTCTTTGGAAACATGCAGACAAAAAGCATAATCTAAAAAGTTCAGAAACAATGAGTCCCAGTTGCAACAGACAATAATCTTAGCTGTAAGATATAGATCATGTTTGACAAATGATTATGATGATTTTGATATTTCCTGCAGACAATTCAACTTTTTCATTTCCTGGTAAATTGTCTCAGCTCCGGTCCCGTCCTGGTGGGCTTCCCTCTCGGTCCCATCTTCGCTCTGTGCGTTTATTAAAGCTAACATTTGTCAGCAGGAAGATGGTTGATATGCAAAATGTGGAGCAGCTCACACCTCACACTTTAGTTATTCTGGCTGTTTGAGAAATGATATATGAGGAAATGCTCTGCTACGACACAACAGATAAGAGACATGAGTAATGTTCAGAAGATTTTGGTGTTATTTCTCTTTATTATATATTTATTTATTTCTACCTGAGTATGTGTTGAAGAATGATGTCACTGGAGAGAAAACATTGCACTCTGAGTGAAAGTATTTCATTAACAATTTAAGATTCCTATGCTTAAATAAGTATATGGAATATGCATTGAACATTTTTTAATCTGCTGTGTGCATCTCATGTAATATTTGTCATGTAATTGTAATAATCTAAAAGAAAGCATGTAAAAAATGAAAAGAAATAAAAAAAAGGTGATTGCTAAATTTAAATAGATAATGTTTATTGCATTGCTCACTGGAGTGTGAATTAATTTGCAGCATTCAGCCACAATATTAATGAACAATTATTTACCACAAATCTGCACCATTCATACTATTGCTGTCTGCCATACAATGTAATTGCAGCAGCCCCAAATGTCAATATATTCTAAGCGTCACATGATCCCACGAAAATTTAATTAATCTAACGCCTTCATGCACAGGATGAGATGAATTTCATTGTTTCTAAATTTCAAAAGCTATTACTTTCCAATTTTATGTTTAATTTGTTTAATATAATAATTAAAATGTCCAGACTTTCGCGATGTGATGTTGATGAGATTGGAGCGTATTTTAGGTCAAATAAAACTGCTTAGATTTTTCATAAACTTGTATTAAGTTTTGACTCTGACATACAGTATACAATGTTAGTGCAGCAACAGTTTGCCCTTTTAATGATTATTTATCACAGCATTTATCAACTCAAAGGGACAGATCTTTTCTTCTCACCTAATTGTGTTGTCAAACCAGATCTGTGATACAATAAGATACCTAACAGTACAGTTTGAAAGCGAGGCAATTTCTCTGAATATGATTTCTGCTGGGAAGATGAAGCGAAAGGACCATGCTGTGTGAGGAAATTGTTCTGCTAAGTGACTCTTCTCCTCACATTGCCAAGCAGCATCTCTCCATATAAATGGCCGTCCAGGCTATTTGTCAGGAACACACATCAATCTTGGAGCGTATAGCCACAGAGCCAGGAGGCGAGGCGGTGTAGTGCTGCTGTTACCAGTCAGAAATGTGTTGAGCTTGTCTCCTCAGGCTATCCTCACTCAGTACAGTAGAGGAACAAAGCTGCAGCCACCGTTCTGAAGACTGGTCACTTTCATTACAGAAGACTTTAAAGGAATTACAGGAGCCCGGCCATAGGTGTTTCTTGAATTATCGTACTTGGATTTAGATCAATTAATCAAGAATATAACTGAAAGGCTTCAGTAATTGTGGCAGAAATGTTTGACTGTGTGTGAGAAAAGGAAAACCAAATTATTTTATTTTATGTGTGTTCTATTTTTCTACAACTCTTCTTTGCGTCTGTGCCTTGTTGATTTATTGTGGCTGCCCTAATTACACTGTATGAGGCTTGAAGGATAATCCAGTAAGGGGACGATTTAAATACTTCCAGTACTGATACTACTTTTAATACTAAGGTGCTGAAAACCTGTAAGGGATCTTCACAGTGACTAAGTCATTCACTCATGTGCCTAATTTTAAAAGATACATCTGGCAATATTCTGTATTCTTCTTATAATCAACAAATCCTATGAAAAAATGATGATTCTTGGTGGACTGAAACTGAGGAATATCATCAAATCGTAGGAGATCTACATTACTTTTGATAAGTAAAGACCAAAAAGCCCTTTGAAATGAAAGCCTATACTAATTTCTCAAATCGTCCAATTTTACTGGTGACACTTGAAATAAAGAAACGTTCTCATCTTTCTTCCGCGTAGTTATTTCTAAAGATTTAGTTGTCTGATAATAATCAGTTATCTTAAATCCGGCATATCTATATGTGGATATCAACCGGTTTCCCCCTCCACTCATTTTTCATGCTTATATTGTCATGACCCAGAAGAGTGTGTATTCAGGGGGATGTTTCTGATCTTGTGTCCTGAGCTGTGGAATAATGTAAGAGCACTGGTGTGTTGCTGCTGCGGCTGGGGGAGCGTGTTGCCATAAAATATTAACGACTTGGAAGCCCAGCCACCTGACAAGATGAATGTAATTGGCCCTCGCAGCTCTATCTGTGCATGTTAATGAGATGGGATGGTATTTAAATCAGTCGCGCCCCAGACACTGTGGCTGCAGACTAGAAAACCACAAACAAAGACGCAGTGAGAGAGCCCGGATGCAGTGAGATAGATACAGAAAATGTCAACTATTATTCCATTTTTGGGGACTTGCTGGTTGCATCTCTTTGTATTATTGTTGTTTGTTTAAGCAGAACAATATTTGTTGCTTTTGATCAAACTAATGAAAACTAACACTGTGATAAATTAGTTTTTAAGAAAACAGCAAAACGATGCTGTGGGCTGAGGGAAGCTATGGATAAGACCAGATATAAAGCTGAGGTAAAGGTGTGCACCTGCACAGCACCTGTCCTGCCAAGGTGCTGCGGTCAAGCCCTGCCTGTCACCAGCGGTCTGGAATAAAGATGTAGTCCCGAAAGCAAAATGTGACCACCTCAGGAGAAAAAACAGGGCTCTGGTAGCCACAAACAACAGCTTGAGTCAGCTCTCCCAGGGGGCAGGACTCAGAAAATTGTAGCAGGTAGCAATAATATAACCTAAATCTTAGAGGGAAAAAAGGCCAGATTGTGTGTGTAAGTGCGTGTGTGTGAGTTAGGCTAAAAGCTTCTCAGGTTTCTGGAAAACTGAATGAATAAAACAAGTCAGCAGATGGGAAACTGTGTCACTTTACTTTCATTATTCTGACAACTTTTGCCTTTTATGTGACAGTGTCGTGGTCATCCTCACTCGCACCCCATAAAACCACACTCATGTCCTCTGCTGCAGTCATGTGATGCTGGCTGGACGAAGGTGTGATGTATCAAAGCCCTGGTGTCTCAGACAGAAATCGTGGCATGCTGTGTTTGTATCTGTGTGTGTGTGTGTGTAGGTGTGTGTGTGTGTTTGTGTGTGTGCAGACTGTGGGAGACCTGACGCCCAAAGGGTGGGGGAAGTGCAGGCAGGAGGACAGATGGTCTCCCTCATGGTGGCTGAAATAAAAGAGGGAATTAGAGGACTCCAAGGTGTACACTCTGACGGCAATTACAGCAAATAGATTGGAAGTGGACCTCCAGGCACCCAGGGAGACAGCTCCATGGGGGAGAGCTCCACCTCACTGCATCTGGTTCGTACACCCCCAAACAAGTCAAGATAAAACCACACACCCTGTCTCGCTGAAACAGATCCTACTGACCATTAGCATACTACTGTATATCAGAATAAGTGTCAGAACATAAAAAAACCTGAAAATAAACTTCATGTGCGCTATAGAGTTTGAAATGGATTTCTATATTACCATTTTTCTTAGTTTAGATATGTGGCGGAAGGATTTGCAAAACCAATCTCAGACATCCCTGGGAGCTGTGTTGGTTAGTTATTCTGCTGCCTGAAGGAGTTTGAAAACAGTCAATTATTTTTGTCTTGCTTGCTTCCGCCCATTGATTCTCAAACGATTTTCACTGCCCGTCCAAGTAAGAATATGCAGCAATTGAATTAAATAAGCCCACCCAATCAATATAAAATACGTAACACATCCATGCTTTTCTTTCATAGCCTGTGGAAACTGAGAATTCATTGCAGATGAAAATGCATACAAACTGAAAGATACTTTTATAGAGCGATGGAGGCTGTTATGAAGTTTATGGATAGCCATCAAATATTTTGAATATAAAATATTTAATGAATTACTTCTGGCAATATTTGTGCGTAGAATTTCAAACAGAATTTGGGCTGCTTTCTTTCTTTTTCTGAAGCCATTTAAAGCAGTAGGGATCAGCAGATTCTATTAGACTTGCCCTGTGGCTGAATGAGTGAGATATAATTTAGAGAATGTGTCTCTAACCCCAAAACCTTGCATTCCCATCAAGGCATTAATGATAGAGACACAGTCTAATGAAACAAAAGGCTCCCTGCCAAATTTGGCCATAAAAATAACATTTGGGTTGAAAGAGACCTTAAGCTTATCCATTAACCTCAGAAAAGTATCTTTACTGTTACTCCCACATCATGATACGATCTGCGGTGCCAACACCGCTGAAATACACACAAGACAACAGTGATAAAAACTTGAGTGATTCAACTTTATACTTCAGTGAGTAATTTTACAATACATTTCGAAGATCTGATGGTCAAACTGTAAGCATACACTGCCTAAATCGCCATGCAAAGTTTTATATGTTATGGAAAATCTCATGATGATTATGAATTTAATGACATTTGAAACTCATTTGAAAACAAATATGCATAATGCCTGCAGAGGCATAGAAAATAGATACCGTAGGTGCTCCTTGTTGGCTACAGAGGGAAATTGTGCTCTATAACAAGCCTCACGTATCTCCAAGAAGATTTACACACCAAGCTTAAAACAAAATGAGAAATCAGGTTTGTATTGTATACAATGTAAATAAGGCCGACTTTTGGCCCGTGAGTTATGGCCTCTAGAACTGGCTGCTTTCCCTTGTTGCATAAATTCATGAACAGTAAATCACTGGCTTCTGAAAAAACAAAGACAAAAAAGGAAAAAAGAAACCGATGCATAAAAGATAATTAGGCAGTGAACATATGCAACCAATCAAAATGTTTGCATGAGTTTAGTTATTTTTATCCACATTAAAATAAGATGCAGAGAGAAAAACTCTCCACAACAAATACAGATATATTTCACATCTTTAAAATATTTTTTTGCACATATGAATTGTTTTAGGACATTGTTAACAGTTAACAAATGTAAGAATTGCTTGAATCTAACGATGCAGATGGGCAACATGTTTCTTGAACGGAGGAGGACTCTTGAAATCAGAGAAACGAAAGAAAAGGAGAGAAGGGATGTGAGCTCACTGGAAGCGGACAGGCATAATATTTTACAGACGCAAGACAGAGAGAAGGCATATCATTAAATACAATTAGTTTTATGTTGAATCATCAGGGATCATAACATGGAAGAAAGCATGCAGAGCAAAAACAAAAACTCACAAAGAACCATGAAAACTTTATAGCTAAAGTTAAAATCCCTCCTTGTGTTCAGTGATGCTGGTCCAAAGAATACCCAGTGTCTTACTCACTGTCACAAGTTTTGTGACAAAATTTTCATTTCTACTATCGTATAGGTTAAGAAATTCTCTAAGCTTGAGAGTTAAAAGGCAACATTAGTGTGCGCAAGGTCGGAGTGAGGTGTACATTTGACATGTGGTTAGGTTTGTGATGACTATGGGCCTCTCTCTGAAAACATTTAATTTG
This sequence comes from Ophiodon elongatus, assembly GCA_016806645.1. Classification (NCBI taxonomy): domain Eukaryota; kingdom Metazoa; phylum Chordata; class Actinopteri; order Perciformes; family Hexagrammidae; genus Ophiodon; species Ophiodon elongatus. Next base: position 2,779,347 of record JACSYO010001810.1, on the reverse strand, counting down.
TCCCAGATGAGCTCATGTCACTTTTCTCCTGTTTTCTCTCTTTTTTCTTACTTAAAAAGTCCTCCTCTTTTCACCCTAAGTGCAACCTGAAGAAGAACTCTAAACTGAAAGCACAGCAGATTTGTGTGGTTATATTTTGTGATACTCTTCATTTGTTCTATCACTATCTTAGCTCTTTTTTCAAACTTTTTCAAACTTTTTTTTTTTATTACATTTCCACTTTATTTATTAGCAATATGTGTTTTTGAAATTTGAGCAATCTTTGGAGTATTTGCAGCAGCTTCTTAACATGCAGGGAATGAAAACATCGGCCCTTTACTGTGCATGACTGCTGTGTTTGTGTTGGATTGGAAAGTCTGAGAATCAAAGTAAGAAGGTCTGGTGAACTCATATGTGATCATAAATCATGGAAGATACTTCTCCAAATGAGCAAGTATGTAGATATGAAATGTTTAAACCCTTTAGAATAACAACATACAAAACTTAAAATCACAAAAGCTTATGTCTTTTTATTATTTTTATTATATATATTAATTTCTGCATTTTATTTCGTATGCATTTCATAAGTCACATGTATTGAAAAATTAATCTTAATAATATTGTGGCAAGGTAAATCAATTCAGCAATAGTTCTGTTTTTCCAATGGGAAAACAGAGTGCTATTGATACCACAATGACATGCTGACTATAATCCTAAATTAAAGTTCGTAACAAAGAAAAGTACAATTCAACATTAGATGTACCATCTTCACTCCACACAGTCAGTGCAATGATTTCAATGTTTTTTATCTACACGCTCCCAGATGTTTGTCCGTCTGAACAGCAGCTGCAGGAAACTCCCCGCCTCGAGTAGAAAACATGTTCTAGTAATCACTGAAACAACAACATACTTTTGCAATGACCCAAACAATGTCATCTATTTCATTTCATGGTATTTTATAAATTAAATTAAATCCAACTTTTCCCAGCGAGCACTAACCCAAACATGAGGAGCTGAATGTTACCAATTTAATAAGTAGAATTAAATGAATCTCTAATCGTAGTAGTACCGCTAGTACTACTACGAGAAGATATTTTACTTAAGTAAATAAATAACACTACAGTGAAAACGTTGTCTGTTACAAGTAAGAGTCCTGCAGTCAAAAACTTACTTGAGTAAAAGCCCATATTTGGTTCATATTTGGGTGAAAACATACTTAAGTATAAGTATCAAAAGAAAAAGTACTAATCATGCAGAATGGCATATACAATTGGAAAAAATACTTGGATTTTAATTATTGTTGTATTAGTGTGTACGCATCAATAATGTTGCAGCTGGTAGAGGTAGAGCTAATTTTATATGTTTCATATTCTTTTATAATGCATCATACTTTCTTAGTATGATGCATTATAAAAGAGTTTAGTAGTAGTTTATATTTTGTATTATAGTCTGAATCTTCAAAGCAACTATTATTTAAGGCTATCAAATATGTGTAGCGGAGTAAAAGTTTCCCTCCGAATTGTAGTGAAATATTATTAAGTGGCATTAAATGAGTTCAAGTACCTCAAAACTGTACTTGTAATTGAGTAAATGCATTTAGTTACATACCACCATGGTGCAATTATATGTGAAGGTGGATCTCACACATTTTTCATCAAAACATTTAAATGTATACAACTCAAAGTGATGGCAGTATATCTCATTGAACAGATAATGTGCTTGCAGTATAGACTGAGGATGGCATTGCTATATAAATACCATGTGATCCCTGAAAGAGATTTATGTCTTCCCACAAACAAACATATAAGATATCAAACTAATGACTAAACGCAGCTGCAATAAGCATAAGTCGGTGCTTTTGTATTAAATGTAATCATCATAAAAACATTTAATCAAATCAAAATAAATCTTATCAGATATTTGAAGTCTTTAAAGAACTATTCAATATCCTCCATGAATGATTATAATAGAGTGAGTCATATTTCAGGTGGCCTGCTTTTCAGATTGTATCACTGTTCAACATTTGTCACCTGTCAAATTATTTTCCCCCCGCATGTCATGTTCATTTGTCAAAACAGCGTTGTTCAAAGTTGCCCACTGCTTCACGTCCAACTAAATCAGATTTGGGGGGGACATTTTTATTTGGGTGTCATATTTGTGGTAATGTTAGTCTAATAAAATTGTACAGAATTCTAAATGTCATTAATCTAAGTCTAAATGTATTGCAAATATCAGGACTAATGACTGGACCATAAAGTGAAAATGAGCAGTTGAACATATTTAATCAGTCCCCCGAATACAGAAACAGCTGCTGCAGACATCACCTAAATATGAGTCTCTTGCCAAAAGCAAACAACTACAGTCCTGTTCAATGTGAAGGCAAACAAAGCATTTAATGATTACATTGAAAACTATGTTACTTGCATTTTGAAAGAGCATTTAACCCCTTCACATTAATGAGAGCTGGACTTGGCCGGAGTCCAGACGACCAGAGGCCACGACTGTTCCCAGGGTGGAGACTTACTGCTACCTCTTACCAGGGCTTTAACACGTTAATATTTCTGCAGTTTCTGATCAATGCCAGAGAAAACCATTTCTTATCATTCTTCCAGCTACTTAGAGCCACATCTGAATTACGGTTGGTGTATCCGATGCACATTTATTCTTCCCTCCTGACAGTTTTATGGAACTCATTATCCGCTTTGTGGCCATGGCTGTGAATGGAGAACCTGTGGGGGTTTTATGTGTAGCCAGTAGCTCCTCCACTGACCACATTTAATGTCCTCTCAGAAACAAAAAAACAGGCGGGTCGAGGGGGGGCATCCAAGTCCCCTTTGACAACAGCAGCAAGCTCTGCTCACATACAGAGTGCCAGTGTTAGGTCTGTTGATATGAGGGTGAGGGCGCAGACCAAGATCCAGACCAGAGTTTTATTTACCTCAGGTGCAACTGCTCATTATAATGGTGTTAATGAGGAGCAGATGTAGTCGGGTGAAGAAGGAGGAGGCGGGCAGCCGGCTGGAGGAGCGAGGTGTGGCCTATCCAGAGCAAGCCTACATGGAGGTCCTGTCCAGGGATTCCCAAATCCCTCCTCTCACTACAACCAATACACCCGCTCCTCACGTGTTAATATCTACTCAGCAAGTGCTATTAGCAAACACTGAAAACTGCCTACCACAGTGATTTAGTGAGCCCCTCCTTATGTTGGCTATGCTGAAAGGTTATTGGAATATAACTGTATAAATGAGTCAGACCTACGAGGCAACATCTTGTTTAAGATATGTGAATAAGGTTGTTTGGGCTTTTGGTTAGTGTGTACACACAGAATAAGTCTGGCGGTATTCAATATTTATTTTTTCAACAAATTCCAAGAAAATACCAAAACCTTAAATTGCCGCTTTGCTTAGCCCCACCCCCTGCAGCTACTCTAGCGGTTAGAGCTACTATGAAGCCCATACTATCACTAACTGCACTCCCTTCATAAATATCACATTTTTGGAAAAAACAAAAAAGCAATTTCAGAGAGAAGCAGACAGAAGGATCTACTTTTGAAGGATATATCCCAGATGTCAAACTGCTTCAGCAGTGAAAACAGGTTAAAAAGATAAAGATAGAAGCGAAAGCCTACAGATCACAGTGTAAAGGTGAACCACCACATCACCACATTGATCACCTACAGAAGACAATGAAATTAAGGAACAACCCTGTTCCTTTGAAGCCGTGTATGTCTTTATTCACTGTTACAATCTTTAAGCAAAAGCAGCACATTTACTCAGTATACCTTCAATAGCTTGCATGGTATAGAAGTGCTAATGCTAGTTCAGGATGTGCTAACACACTCTGCAGTTAGTTCCACAAGTTTTTACATAGAAAGGTAACGTTTTTGGAAACATATATCTCCTTCTAACCTCTCCGGGTAACAAGTATCATTATTACACAACATTTAACCATGACCAGCTTGATTGCACGAGAGACCATAGAAAAAAATAAAATAGTTGTTGGACCCTGGTCGATACTTTGCTATGATTGGCAGTCTGCGTTCAACGGGGGAGACTTAGCAAAGGGTTTCGTAATTAGTTGTACTAACAAGTATTGCCTGTGTTTTCAAAGCCTCATATAGCTTCTACTGCTTAGCTTAAAACACATCAATGAGCCATTCTGGTGTATTGCCCTGCTGTTTTGTTCGAATTAAACAATATATTTTGTATCCATTTTACAAAACAAAAATAGAGAATCTCTAGTCTTTTACTTAAAATAAATCTTTAGCATATTTCCACTTATGTTTGACCTGTGCTTCACTTAATGGTTGACGTTTAATCATAAGGCTAATACATATAAAGGCTATTAATCTGCTGTCCTCAAAGAATTAAGAGTCAAACTATTATTGCTACACATGAGAGCACCTTCTTAATATAGAGTAAAATTCTAAATCTCAAAGTAATTTTTCAGCACCAGAAAAAAAACATCTTTTCATAAATCTGTGATATTGCTGTTCCTCTGTCCCTTAATGCCGGCTCTGAGTCCCCCAGCAGAGAGAAATGCAACCCTCTGTTAGTGACGAGCCCCTTTTTCCTGCTGAATGGCTTCAGCTTTGAGTTTGCCATTGTGACTTCTTCACTGACTGAGCCCTGGCAATAATAATCTCCATGAGCCCTCTGTGCATGCCAATGGTGGGCCATAACAGTCTTTATTCACCATGAAACCTCCACTGGGAGCATCTCGTGGTCCCCAGGACAACAATACTGGCAGCCAAGCCTACAGTCGGCTGGCTCGTCTTTTACGTTTTTATGGGCTTGGCCTTCCCCCTGCTATTGAGGCAAATGTAGGCCATCAAACAAAACAATTTATGACCCAGTCTAAATTTGACCTTGGGCCTCCTGAAATGCCATTGCCCTCAGAAAATGTGGAAACCCTAAGAATGAAAAGATGTATATATGATGGCATTAACTGGTTTCTTTATTTTTCAGTGTGCTTGGCATTACATGAGAACATTTCACTCAGAAAACGTGCAGCATGGGAGTTTTGTTCCAAGTAGTTGCACATGACTGATCCTGCTCGACATGCTCATATCTAATGGGGAATTTTAGGATCAAAGCCTCCATATTAGCGATAATAGTGTTGTCCTTCATGCCTGGAGCAGAGAGCGACTGCATTTTTACTGCCTGACCTCAAATATTTCTCTGCTATTAGTATTTTTTAGTTACTGACACAACACAGTGACCTGGTCGACTTTTGCCTTCTGGTTTGTGCAGCAGAACTGCAGGGAATTCCTTATTTACTGCAGGGGTGTGCCTTGCCTTGTCTTCATTCACCAGCACATGTTAGATTGCTGTCTCTCGCCCTGCTGCAAAGCTTCAGTAGTTTATGGCTCCAGTTGTTTATGGCTCAGCCTTTCTAGGAAGTGGAAAACCCCAAGCTGCTGATTGTGTCGCTCCACATTTTCCAGATTTGCCTTCTACTTTACCAGCTCAAAATAGTTTGGTTTTGTTTATTTATTTTATTCGTATTACTTCCGTATATTCACAAAAACACCAAACACAAATTCAATCAAACATGAAACGCGGTCGTGCAAATTACAAAATGTAACACAATATAAACAAAAAAAAGAACGTTTTAAGCATTAAATAAAAGTAAAGACACATAAAAACACTAAAGATTGCTGTGTCTCTGTTACATTACAGATGTATGTGAGAGTGGTGATATGCAGATATACTTATAGTCGATAAAGTATTACTCTCCACACCAAATTGAATGAACATGCATGCATCTAAATTTGCAGCCGTAAAAATTAGAATACATTTTTGCAGTTTAAAATGTAAGAAAACGTCATCTTTCCTCTTAATATGTGTACACATGTTTGCTGGATTCTTGTGTTTGCTGTAGAGAATGACCAAGAAGCATGAATGATACAAGATGAAAGAAAGGCTCTCCATCTCTGTATGTTATATGGATTCTTCTCACGCATTTCCCTCTGAGACAAGGGGTTCAGTAATCTGTATCCTTTAGTGAGAGAACCCCATGGAGATGCATTAAAGAGATAAATTGGTATCATCCCCAGTGTGACAGACTCCTCATCTGTCTCTGCTCGCCTCCATTGATCACAATTTATTTTATTTGTGTTGTTTCATTATTAGGCGGAAGAAAAGCATTGCATTAATAAAGCCCTGATTATAAAGTTAAACAGAAATGCTATACTGTTACACAGGAAGCCGAGGTTAAAGCACGAGGCTCCAGCTCGACTGCCCTTGTATCTTCTTACAGAATAAACTGAGATCACAGGCGGCACTGATCATTCACTGGAGATCTAATTCATTTCTTAACGATTATCAGGCTCTCCTGGACTGGACACACTTCTCTAAATAGATCACTAATATCTGGCATTTCCCAGTAGTCTCGTCATATCTGAGACAAAGCACTGAGATGAGCTAAAGGAACATATAAGTCCTGAAAATCTCCTTATTAAACATGCTATCAATATCTAAATCAATAATTATAAATATTATAAACGTTGTGACCTTGTGACTCAGTAAAGATTAAATTAAAAAAATGATGTATCTATGTAATGTATCTGATGTATTAGTATTTTATTTGTAATAGTAGTATAGTTTCCTAAACTGATAATGTACTTTCTCTCTGAGTAAATTTAGTGAGCAAATGATTGTAATGGAACATTTGCACACATGTTTCATGTTCATCTCATTGAAGGGAGAAGTATTAAGATCCTATGGAGCAATATCACACTTAAAAAGTATTCCATTACAAGTAAAAGTCCTGTATTCAGAATTGTACACAAGTAAAAATGAAATACTTTCAGTATTGATAGTGAAAGTATTTGTTAAGCAGAGGGGGCCCTTTCAGACTATTATATATTTTACTTTTATATACTGTTGGGTGGTTTTAATCCATTACGATGTGTGACATATAAACTGATCATACATATCATATTTGTTGAGTTGCATTAAATTGAAATAAAAGTAATTACAAATATCTCACATATGTACTCAAGTAAATGTACTTACTTTATACTACTGGGTACATTTAATCTAAAACAACAAGATTACTGTGTAAAGATCATATCATTATATCTTGTGTGACTCAAGACTGTATATATATTCAAAGAACATAATTTTCCAGCAAGATGAGATTGTTAAGTTTCCATACGACAATCTTTTAGCAGTAACAAACAATAGCAATTGTTCAAAGTTGATTGAACTAAGATATAAACATAGTCACTGTGTCGGTTTCAAGTTTAACTACAGAGCACACTATTTTACTTTCCAATCCACAGTAATCCAGCTGTCGTATTAAAGTAAGTGTTGAATCATTGCTCTTACTGGAGCACTGCAAAGCAAAGCAGTCACACAATTCAAACACAATATGTAATGGCAAATTTCTCTCCAGACACAAAAAAAATGAGAGATTGTGCCAAGATTTCCCTGGTGAATTCTAAAAGTTTGTAAAACTGGACTGAACTGGTGTCTAGATCCTTTGATAAATATATTGATGTATATGTATTTATTAGCAATCTTGCAAAATGACTGCAGTTAAAATGATTGTAATAAAGGTTGGACCCTTGGATTTCCTCTGTTCCTGGCTCAGATCACAGTGAGGAGGCAGCCAGCAACAACACTGTGGTAAAGGACCTGGGGCTTTATGCTGTGTGCCCCAACTGTATGTCATGAGGTGATGTGGTAATGTGCCGACAGCACAATATTTCAACACCATTTTAGAGTGAACTGACTTAATATTTTTCCCTATGAGCCCATACGATTCACCATAAACACACTCAAACACGCAGCAACCTGGATTTGCACTTATTCTGCCCAGTTTAAGTGCTGATCTGGGATCAGTGACAAGGTTGTAGTAAAGTTTACTTAAAAACAATCTAATTCAAATTAGTCACATCAAACAGCTGAGTGCTTTATTTGGAATATCAGTAAATGTTTTGGGGATTAAAACAAATATATATTTGTGAATGAGAGTTATAAGGGCCCTTAAATGTTTGAAAAATAAGATTAGATGCATTTAGAAAGTGTATTAAATCACATGTAAATGCATCATATAGGCAAATATAAAAAAATCTGCATAAACTACATTTACAAGGGAAGAGTTCTGTGTGATGGGTCACATGTACAGTGGGCAAAAGATACCAGTGAGGTTGACAGTTGCCAGATGTTGCCTTAACCATTAGACTACCGATCAGCATTCTCACACTAAGACACCTAAAATGTCAGAGATTTATTGAGCAAAACTGTACAAATTATTTGAAATATAACCATGATCGTGTTTCATGCACTTGGTTTTCACTGGCCTCTTCACTCTCTTTGAAACACAGAACATATTTCTGGTTCTAGATGCTCTCTTTAATGATCATATGGAAAATGTTCAGGGTGAAATTCATGCCGCGCTGCACAGATATTTGTGCTCACTATAAAAATAACCCAGGCTGGAAATCATTTATTTTCCTTTTTACTGCTCATCACAAGAGTTGCTAAAAAGCCTTTTTCACATTTTCAAATCTCAGGAAACAACCAAATAGGAGTCATCTGAACCAAATAAGATAAGTTGTGAAATGTGAAATAATGGTAACATGCCCTGTGAGATTTAGTGGAGAATGTGTGGCAGGCTCAGTGTGACAGAACTAGAATGGGGCGCTCTGGACGCCCACATGTCATGTGCTACACACCCTCATACAGCAGAAGCTCCTGTTAAGGTTATTTTTACTCCGGCACCTGGAGATGTTACAGACTTGCTCTGGCCTGCACATTCTTTTCCCTAAGCACAATCAGGTGTGAGAGCAAGTGATCTTCATTCACTGCAATTAAGATTCTGCCTTCATCTTCTCCTGGTACACAATTACTGCTCTGCTGCTGTTTGCTCTAATTGCTCTTTCTGCAGGGATTGGTGGGAAGCCAGTGATTGTGATGGGTTAGGGATTATCTCCTTTCCTTTACTCTGCCCCCTTAAAAAAAAATCATTTGTAAACTCCCCGGTGTAATTACTGAGCCTCATGATTAATTGTCTATTGAAATTAGCACGGGCCTAGCTTTCATTTTTACTGCATCGAATATTAATTAATGTTAACTCTCCCATTTCCTTTTTCACCCTTTTCTAAAGCACATCTTTTGAATATTCATTGTTGTCTTGAAAAATGGGCACAAGCCAGTACCTTGAGTCCGAGAACTGACACTTGGCTATCACAAAAAAATGTCTATCTGGAATTAAAAGATGTGTTTTTGGGCCATAAATAATATTTACAGGAGGTCGACAGGTGAAGAAAGCAAGCTCTTATTTAAATCACGTCTCATCTGTTAGTCGAGAGGTGTCAGGGAATATGCAAAACAGCGTCTCAGCTTTTGTTTCCCTTTGGAGAGGGAAGAATAGACACATTTAATTCAGTTTGTTTATTTAACCCTTGTGGGAAATGACAAGTTGAATAAGTGCCATGTAATCACATTCAGCATATTGTCATACCATAATGTATAGAACGCAATGTCACCTTGAATAAAGCATCCACCAGAAGAATACATTTGGGTAATAATATGGAAATTTACACTATAAGGTCCGAATCAGATTAACATTAGAATATCTCCATACTCTATCAAGTTGAGAATGCTCTCATTGGCCTGGACCCCAACCTGGAGCTCAACCTCAGCAAATTCACACTTACATGTACAGTATATGAAATCAATTGACTTACACTGTACACATTGATGGTCAACCTCTGGTCAAAGTATAATCAGATGTTTAATCACATAATTGTGATTAAACATGCTGATACAGTAGATTCCAATATGTTTTCTTTCAATGTCTCAAATCTGAGTTAACCTTTGCAAACTATTTTGTCAAAAACAACATTACAAACTGCTTTACAGTAATACAAATGAAGATGAAATAAAAATTGAAACCGTAAAGGATAAGAGAAAAAGGTGTTGCTGAAACATTAAGACAACGACTCCTCCTACATCCTTACAAATTTACTCAAAACATATTTCCTGATCAAGAGTGACATAATCAAAGGTGTCCATCAGTCAAGAGGGAATGTTATTGCACTCGGGCACATCTTCCTTCATTACGATGAACATGGACATTGTAGTTTTGACTCAATCCCACATTCACAGTCCTGCTGCTGTACACCAAATGTGTATTAATCCATGGTTAAAAATAGTCCCCATCAAATACACAATCTACTCCTGTTTGAGTACAATTTGCTTAACACTACTGTGCCCAGCTGTTTAAGGAAATCATTTCACCTTTTTTCTTTTTATTGCTTTTAAAAATATAGATAGAAAAAAGTCCACTCAGTAGAGTGCAGATCTCCACCAGGTTTGTCTGCAACGACCACTGCTGTAATGTTTGATTTAATGAATAGAAACCATAATGTCCGCTCGTCTAGATCACAAACATGTAAGACACATTTTTTCACTTGCACGTCTCACGCCACAGATACACTAACACATGCGCTCTCATTTTAATCATTGCAGCTGTATATTTATCCCACAAGTGTTATATAAAATGTGTTTTCAAAGTGTGTGAATTGCTGTAACCACGAAAGGTCCTTGAACATACAGTCCATAGATGAGCACAAAAGATTTTAGGCTGATGGGTCCAGCATTATGCGAGATTAGCCGTGGACAGACAATCACATAAATGCACACACACACACACGACCAAATGCATAATTTCCTGACTGAGATAATCACTTCTATATTTTATCTTTAAGTTTGGCTGATTGAAGAAAGGTTCAAGAGCAATTTTTTCAATGTAAAACATAACATTAAACCTTTTGTCTTTGTCTCCATTCACCCACTCTCTCCAGTTACACTCCCTCTGCCCTCTTTGTCTCTGTGTGTGCACTACGAAAAGTACAGTCGACCTTCATCTTGCCTTACTCAATCCACATTCAGATAAAGGGATCATACCTGGCAGATCAAACTAATGTCTTCACCCCTCAGCGTCTCTGAACGACCACTGAATAAAATCGCAGCTGCTGTGAAATGGCTGTGACATAACTTGATCCACGCAGTGACGGCGCACACCACCGCTTGCACCCTGTAATATATCAGTGCCAGGAAACAGTGGACGTGGAGACACACTGATTGAATCAGGGGCCATGGAGCTTCTGGGGAGAGTTCATCTACACCAAACCGGCAGCAAACACACAAGAATCCCTCTAACAGCGTCTGCTGTAACTATGTTTAAGGACTTAGCGGTCATTCATTCAACTTCTTCCTGACAAAGCACACAAAAGAGAAAACACCAAATGTTTTAAAGTCATGAAATGTCCCATGGAAACCAAACCACCGCAAACTAAATATATAGCAACTGATGAAACTGCAAAACAACCAATCGAGTATAAGTGTTTTCTGCATTTATGTTGTATCCTAAATGTTTGTGCATCATTTTAAATGACGTGTATAACTTTAAATGACGCACATAAAGTTGTCTTTATGATCATGGACTTGGCTTGAAGCAGTACAAGCATTAGCACTCACCTTATTGTTTTACAATTCACATTTGATTTGCAGCTGAGAAGCCTACAATTTATTTTCTGTGAGCATAAACAATTAAGTATTTATAGCCATCACTCTGCGCTTCCTACTTTATGTCTTTATGAATCATCAACTGTTATACATCTCACTGTACTGACACATACCATTGTTCAGCTGGGATAAATGACCAATAACTTTGAAAAATGACAGTAAAATTTCATTTAAGAGAGATAATAGAAATCAGATTTTTAGATTTGACAGTTTATGTTATGGGGTTCTTCATTTTTAATATGACGATTACATTAATATCCAATAAAAGTGTGCTATTGTAAGGTTGACAAAGGCATTTTGCTTCCGATTTAGCTGCCTTGGGAGCAATGAAACTATTTTGAGTATTTGCTGTATCATTAAAATACAATAATAATCTTTTCCATGATTATGATGTTTGGCTAACATGGTTGCAGAGATCTTAATCATAGACTGTATTTAAGAACTTGTGGATTGCCGTTTTGAAGCCTTAGGTGCCGCAATTTGGCCTTCGCCATATTGTTTTTTGGAATCAGAAGTGACACGAGAGGGTGGAGCTAAGTACAACCAAAATCAGAATAAGACATGTCTAGGAAACCAAAACGTTATATTATGAAAACGAATCCCAAGGTAACCACGCCATAAAGCATACCCTGCTTTATTGTCTGTTTTACTCTAAATGGGACCATAATTTACTAGATGAACATCAGGCTGTATTGAAGAAGACTTGAAAGTATGGATTGAGACCATCACCTTTTTTACAATGTTTACTGAGGTAGTAAATCAAGTGACAAGTATGGTCATTTTCTCATAGACTTCTAAACAATCACGCAATTTTTTGCATCAAGAGGAGTCGCCCCCTGATGGCCATTAAAAAGAAGTTGAAGGCACTTCCTCACTGGTTCACTTTTCAGACCAGGATATTGCCGCCTGATCTGAATGCAGGTTAAAGAGGAACACTACATAAACGAAGAATTTTCACTTCCATAGGAAAGTTCAATAAGTATTTGTGACCATGAGCGACTCTCTCTCAAAGCCAGCAACCAGAGAAGCAAGACTATTTGGAGCTGCTCCATAGACAATGAAAGGACACTGATTTTGTTGACCCCCAAAATGTTTGTTTGTAATGTTTACTCATATTTTTTGACTGTCTTAGACCATAGGAATGTACTTTACTTGATACAGACTACTGAGCTTAGACAAATTGAATGTTTGGCTGAGAAATTATGTGGTTCATCAATGCGTTTACTGGAAAGATCACTTCTTGTATCTTTGATGAGTTATTGATGAACAGACAGGAATGAGTTAGTTCGGGATGTATTTGGATGGAGAATTATCCTGACAGCTACTAAAAGAAATAAAAGATGCCATTGGATGTTGCGTACTACTTTGGATATGATTTGCAGCCAGCCAATCAAACATATGCAGCAGTTACAGCGGTGCTCAATTCATTTGACTTGCTGTATAAAAAAAACTGGAAAAGATTTGTTGAACAAATCTATTCAGTTTAAATCCTTATGACGACATTATTTTGGCACCTGTAATGAAGCAAAAATTATCGAGATGTTCTCCACACAGTCTAAAAACATTATCATTTGTGGACGTGTTCTTTGTGATATGATATGTTATGTTAACATATGTTATTAAGTAGTTCCCTAATATGCTAATTTGTTAAATTAAACTATCTTTGGCTCTGCAGGAATAATAAAGCAAACTGATTTAAAAGAAGTCTCAATGTTACTGTTAATAGATATTTTGACTCAATCTCACATACACCATCCTGCTGCTGTAAATACTTACTAGTACAGCAGATGTGTATTAATCAATAGTTGAATATAATCCCCAACAAGTACTATCCACTCTGCTTTCAAACATTTACCTCTATATGAATGGGCTTGGGGCTGAGTGCCACAGAAAGGGTACGGCAAGGTATGATTTGTTGTCAATGAGAACATATGGAATAACGTCTACACTTGATCCTTTAATTTGGCTGATTAAATAAATATTTTATAACATAAATGTATTGTAATCTCAGCTGCAATAAATTACACCTAATGTATTATCATCAGTGTTGTTGTTGTTGTTGTACCTATGTCTTCTGGCTGGGAACCAATACAACTGAATTATTTCCCTTTCAAATGTTTGAGCTCACCCCTTCCAAAAAGAAAACAGCCTCCCTTCCTTCTCCTACACCGCTGTGACCCCGATCCTCTCCGGAGCTGCGCCGCTCCAAAGTAGCCTGTGTTGCCATAGTTACCTCCTCTCTGCTACTTTGTAAGGTCACCAGCCTTGGTGAGCTCTTCCCTCAAAGAACAGGCATAACTAATGTCCTGCAGGTTCAGGCTTGATGTAAATAGTCTCAGTTGACAGCCTACTGTACAAATACTCAATTACGTTTGCTTAAAGGAAATGATTTGTTGTAACAGTGAGCACTCAACTTGTGTGACATCAGCGTTGCCTGGGCAACGGCAGCTGATTGCACAGGCTGGAATTAGGTATTGATCAGAGGAGGGGGCCTGGCGCCAGTGAGGGACTGGAAGCGATCCGCCACTACGATTTACAGAGGATGGGGGTGGGGGTGAACCTGCACACTTCGCCCCAGCTCAGAGAGCTGAAAACCCCTCAGGAACCAATTTACACACCGCTACAGTGCAATATCTGCAGCAGTCAATAATGGAAATCTGATGCCCCCTCTGCCATCAATGTGACCGTTCCTCTCCCTCTCGTTAGAGCACCTTGAAAGTTCTAGGCCAATCCATAGACACAATAGATTTCCAATGGTGTGGGGATATTTAGACTTTGGTATTCTCTGTGTAATTACACCTCTAAGTAAGGTTGGAGCTTTAAACAGGATCTGTCCTTTGAAGCCCTTTTAAAATGAATCCTTCTTTAATTTAATCATCATCTCATCACATTCATACTCCCCTTACATCAATTCAAACTACTTACTCTTTCCTCCCATTTACTAGTCAGTAAGTATAGTGCTTATTACTCAGCTCCTGCTGACACACACGTGATTTAAAATGCCACTCAAATAGCATCTTCATTTAATGAATGAAGAGCCTTCAGTGTTTGTCAGTATGGGTCTTACGTCACTGCATACTTTTACATGCAAAGTGTGTTTATGTCCGTGCTTCCAATGGGTGGGTCAGATGGACCAGCTTCAGCTTGCAGGCATTGATTTGGAAAAAGCTTTCTGGACAAGGCTTAGTTGTTGAGTATTTTTAGAAAAGTAGGAATGTTCAAATCCTAATTTAGCTTGAGATGTACAGTTATTACAATTTCGGAGCATTTCTGGATACATGAGCATCATGATTATCCATTTAATCTTGGTAAGCCTTTTTAAGTAATTGCTTCACAGTAAGTCATTTTGAATAAAAAATATTACAGTCGGTGCCAGGTGTGAAATCAGTAAAGATTCCTTTACAGTTTACACTTACTTCCTTAATAAAAATGTTGAAAATAAATTAGATGGACAAGTGGTGACTGTGGTAAGCACTAGGTTTATTGACCACAGTCCTTTCTACTGTGACTGTGGAGTTCGTATGTTCTACTTGTGTTCATGTGGGTTTTCTCTGCGGTTTCCTCTCATAGAAAAAAGACAAGCATGTTAGGTTTCAGGCACTGACCTCAAAACAGGCAAGTATTGCATGAAGCAAGCTGTGTCACTATTCAACCGATGATGTGTGAAAATAGAACTTTTGAACATCAAACTTCCTTCCCATGGGGAGCTATCATCAACAACACATTTCAATCACACACAAGATACATCTCACAAACACATTACTGAGTACCTGATTGTGGTGAAATGTTTCTATTGCTGAACTGAAGCTGAAACCAGCTGTTGAACCTTGAATGTTGAAGCGTGTTTCTGCTGCAGATTCTTCGTGCAAACAATGTGTGAATCTTTGCTGGATAGACATGAAGTCACTGGAAGGTAATTCCCTGTCTTAATGGAGCCAATCACATTCTTGACAAGAAAAACTCCCTCTCCTGGAAGCACTCTGAAGTGCAATCCAGAGTGTGAAGTAACACCGTGTGACATCTGAGGACGTTTAACCCTGCAGGGCTCATTGTAGCCAACTTTCCTCCATTTTCGAGGCGTCTGCTCTACAAAAGATAGAGCTGTCTCTTCTACATTACACAGACCTGGGAGATGTCAGGCACTTGTCTCATCACAGTAATCGATTATAGAATACATTTGCTGTAATGTGATATATGCATATTAAAGTAAAGCCTCAAAGGCAACAGAGACTGCCTCTTTAATAGAATCCAGCTATCATCAAGAGTAAATTCCAAGACCTCGATGTAATGGAAAAACTGCCTGTTTGATCTTCCCATAGCTCTTGTGTGGAATCTAAAAGGCAGATTGCTGCTGTTGTGGGCTGTGAACTGGGCTGCGGTCACAAGGGTGTTATGGGTAGTCAGCCATGACATCTTAAGGGAAGGGGGGGTGGGGGGGGGTTGCAGGTTGATGTCACCAAAGACACACATTTGCTGCAAAGTTATGGCACCATCATCAGCAAAGCAATGACAGCTTCATAAAGTTTGATTTAATCAGACAGGAGAAATTGAACCATTATATGACATAATCTACAACTCTGTGGTGATATATCTCAAATGTGATGTGCAATGTCATTGATTAGAATTCATCCCTTTGCGTGCAATCCTTGAGAATGTAATCTAGAAAGCAGCTTGCATCGAAAAATCTCTACTAAATAACCACCTGCTTGTGTGCGTGCGTGTGTGTGTGTGTGTGTGTGTGTGTGTGTGTGTGTGTGTGTGTGTGTCCATGTGAGTCTGCTTGCCTGCCAAACGTATCCATTAATTTTCTTCTGTTTTGTGAGGTATTATTACACATTGGCTGGCGTTGCCAGTTTAATATGTTATACATCTTTTTTTGTCTCATTCCTTATAGTTGGTTCAATGTCATCTCTTTGTTGTCTCAAAATGCAATCAATGAAGGTCTTCCTACCCCATCCACTGAAAGTCAAACCCAACCTATCTAGGGCCTCTCTGAGCTATTCTGTCAAATCTAAGAATCAAGCCCATATTTCTTGGAGTCATGTTGTGCTAGTCCTCTCTCCAGTTTGTGTGTGCCCTCGCACCTAATATACAAAAGATCTATTGAAATATGCATGAGGCCCATGATGCCTGCACTAAAAATACACTCAAATAGGGAATACATTGACAGCTCTGTTATTGAGCTCTCCTTGAGCTTCCTCTGTCACAGCAGCCACAGATCGCTCTCAAGACTCATGTATTATCAAAAGCATGCAGCACCACTCTCTCTCCTTCCCTTTGACACACACAAACAAAATATACATCCTCCTCACACACTCACTATCCCTCCCTTTTTTATCTTCATCAGTAAACAAATACATGTTTCCTAAGAAGATTTGCACACTAAAACCGGTTGCACCACACAAACTTTGGAAACAGAGATACTAAATATTTACACATACTAACTGCCAGTTGTTACTGTTGAATAGCTAACGTTAGCTTGCTGATGAATGAGCAGTTTACATTGAGGAGGCACTAATGATACTTGATCAAAATGATGTTTAAAAAATAATACCAAAATTACAATTCACAAAATGAATACAATTTACCTAAAATTATAAAACATTTTGCCACTAATGTGAGCCTAAATGCCCAAATATGGTTATGTTATCTTAATTTGATATTTACCTCTCAAGTGCAGCAATGCTACAAACACACACTTTTCCATAGCATGTATATGAACAACAATATTATTATTTATAAAAAAAAATTTGGTTCAACATCTCTTGGCCCCCTAAATCTGTTATCCGGAAGTTATCTTACAGCTTGCTAAGCAGCAAATAACCCTCTATTGCTATTGAATGGATGGCATTAAAAATATTTTCGAGCAACTTATTTAAACATTAGTATATATACTTAAGACGTGTACGTTTTAGTGGCGCAACCACATTTAGTATATGACTAGTTTGCTAGATGTTGTAAAGAACATATGAAAGGACTTAGTTACACACAAATTTGGATTTAGTTAGTGCAACCCAATCCTTGGGCTTACCAACTTTTTGAAACACACCCCAAGGCACCATGTGAATAAATGTAAGGAGCAGTTAAAACCAACCACCTTCAAAGTAATTTCAACAATTATTCATGTAATACAGTCAAGGCCTCTTTTTACTACCATAGATGATCTAGAGGTCACAGTGTTATGCCACATTAGCCGCTGCTCTACCATAAAGAACGATGAAGGGAAAAAAATTGGCCACCTACATACATGTACAGACCATTTTATTTGACATAATATGACATAAAAGCAAAGCTCATATACCGCAAAGCCCCTTATGTTATTGGTTCTGTTGAAACATTTTTTCAATATAAACTGTGCTGTTGTCCTGTCCGCTTTGACAAAGGTGGTGGGGCTTTACAATTCGGACTTAGGGGCCAAATTGGTAGGCATCACTACCAGCTACACCTCTGTAATTGGGCAGATTTTAGAGAGGTGCTATGAAATACACCCCCTGCAACTTTAATAAGTTCCAGAGTCCTGGGCTCTAGGTTGCTGCTCCCAAGGTGCTGGTCTGAGTTAGCTAACATTTATCACATAAACATCTAACACCGCTCCTGCTAAAGCAGACAAATGCCTTCCTGCTCCGCAATCCTTTCCGTAGCCATCAGAATCAGGGCAACAAATCCAGCTTTAATAGTTATCTATGGAGTCTCTCGCATGCAATGAACACCCACATTTATTTCTCTGCTTTCTCCCGATGAGGGTAAGTGGATCAATTAGTGAAGACTACAAGTTCAGCATCTTTACACATAGTATCAATTGTTAAGTTGAGCAACAGCAGGTCCCCAGATTATCTCAGATCTGTACCTCCCCTCACTCCCATCCCTCCTTCTCTCCCTCCTCCATATCCAAAGCTAGCCTCATTACAAATGATCCTCTGATACACACAACCTTGGCATACACCTTCTCACTAATGGCCCACGGATTGATTTTTAATTAGTAACACTTTTGGATGGTGGCCAACTCAAATGGACTTTTATGAAAAACTAATCACCTTTTAGCTTTAAGTGTTAAAAGGTGTAAGCGGACGGTTTGAAGCTTTAACAGTGTTTGGATACTCACAATAAATGAAAACTACTAATACCTAATTATTCAGAAGCGAACATTTGTATGATTTATACTGGTAGCGTGATATCTTTGAGGAAAAACTATTTATCACCACACAAAGAGCACAAAGATGACCTTAGCGTTCTTAAAGTTCTGTGCTGAGAAGACGGCAGTGAAGTAAATGAAAAGTGGGTCAGGTCAGATATCGTCTCAGGGTTGCAGAAAATTTTGGGCCAATGAAATGTCAGTCCACATTAAACAAGCAGGTCAGATGGGACCAAAACTGTGTACCCAGTGAGTTCATCTGGCATGAGTTTGTTATCAAAGTGTACCCAGCTTTAATAAACTGGGCCAGTATTTATGGCAAAAAGAGACACGAACAACATCTGTAACATTTTAGGCCCAGATGTGCACAGTGCAATTTGCTAGGTCAAGCCTACGAAGTCTGCTGCAGAGGAATAAACATGCTATCCTAGAGGATTGTAGGATTGTTTTCCAGCCATTGATTTTCATTTTCACAAATTATTATTTAGATTGTTAGATACTATTCTACTATTACTACTACTATATTATTTTATTGTAATAATTATTTGTGCAAATTTGACTGCATCTTGTTTGTTGTGATATTATACATTATACTTTTGCATCACAAGTGCCTTATTTTAGAAAAAAGGATTATCTCTTTTATCCATATTCTTTAAAGTGCCAGCATTTTCATTTGTTATATCTATACTAGAAGAGTTTTCTTGGTGAGTTTTTTTTTTTATCCAAATTGAGGGTCCATTGATAGAGGGTGTTGTACAGATTGCATATTTGTAATTTTGTGGCATGATGAATAAAAATAACTTGACTTGACCATATATATTTCATGTTAAACCATGCAACAGCATAACTACTTTGTTAAAGCTTATAAGATAATCCTTTATATGCTGTCATTGAATACTTGTTCTGTTGAATATGTTTAAGCCCAATGGATATATTTATGATTGCTTAAGTTTCATGACTTTTGCTGTTGTCGGCAACAAATGGCAAACATTCAGGGGATGTGAAAATGCAAAACAAAATGTGGAGAGCACAAGCCTGAAATAAAATCATGTCTGAAGCCTGTTCTTTACACAAATATAGGGGGCCTTGTGGACATTCATGGGCAACACATTTCCCATTTGTAATGACTGTGCAACATATTATAACCCTACAACCAAAATACATAATGACTGTTTTTTACTTAAAATTGTCAACAAATAAGATGACTGACAGAGCTTGCTGTGTACATTCCACAGTTTACACTGCTTATTGCATGTCATGCATACACATGTTTATGATTGTGTGTTTATTTGCCTGTATGTGTATTTCCACTCAGGGGGGTATTCAGACTTTCCTGGGTGCTCAGGACTATCACACACTCGCTGCAGCTCACACACACACTAACACATTTGACCTAACAATCCACTCAACAGTAATTTATCGGTGTGATCCATCATTATCATGTTTTATTATGGCCACCGTTGGAGATATAATTCACAAATAGGCACATGCTGTAGTGATGACAGTGAGGGAGAGGGATGTCCTTTACCTTCGTCCTCTGCCAGGACCCTTCAGGAGTCTCTGCGGCCCGGTATGCAGGAGACCAGACCCTGAATGGGCAGGGAAGCTGGGGATCTGGGGAGCAGGAGCCTGCCCTGTTAGCCCGCTGCATTGTGGGCCAGCAGGACTCCTATTAAGTGCCAGAGAGAGGGGGGAGTGAACACACCACAGCAGCAGCAGAGCGGTGTCGGTGCCTTGTCACATGACCAAGTTTGTATTCGGTAGCCATAACTCACTGCCTATGCGTGGGGATTGATCCCAGGCTAGACACTCCCCGGAGGAGCCCTGGCACTCAGCGGAGTTTGATCCCTCAGATTAATGCAATAGGGATTCCTGGTCCAGGCCTTTGTCTCTAGCCAAACACTTAACGTCCCCCGAATTTGTATCCAGCAAAGGTTGAGTCCCATGTTTATTTGGGTAATGAATTGCTGTAATTAATGCACCTATTGATTCCTCCTCAGTGACTCCTACAAAGGCCAGTCCGATATCTAATTTAAAGGGAGTGGGAGTGTTAGCAAGAGGATGAGGAAAGGGGAGGAGAGCCCAGTATAGGCAAAACAATTGCACTATGTGCTCGCAGAATGAGAGCGTAATTGTTCAATGAATCACATTTGAATACATTCAATTAAATCTTTCGAGTTGAGGGCGTTCGTTCTGTGCGTGTGCTGTTATATCACTTTGGTTTCCCTCTCGTGTTGTAATAAAAATGTAAATCCTTGGAGGGCATCTGAGAGCCGATGAGGACGTTTGCCAGGTAGCGTCTCAGAGCTCTGGTGTCACGCTAATAACCACAATGCAATTTTCTCACACAAACAGGCGAGAGAGCATTAGCATATAATCCCCTGGAATTATGACTATACTAATGTCCATCACTGTGTCCTCCCAGGGGAATTCCGGATGTGCACTTACAAAAACTGTTACTGCATGTAGAGGAATTTTCTGAGCATGTCAAGGACAGGAGGTTTCCAGTTACCACACATATTTGTTTCAGTCTGGATCATACGTGTGTCCTATGGCTCGTGGGTCTTTTCTTTGATCTGAGACCTTTGCAGGGCTCCTTTAAATGCTGTTTATGTCCTTCCCCTTGCCGTGAGGCTGTGTGGCTGTGCCCTGTGTAAACACCTGGTCACTGCCACTGTGCAACGTCTGACCACAGAACAATGAACAGCCAGCTGGTCCATCTATTATTGTTTATTGAGGTCCACCTCAAGAATTGCATTTGTCCCCTTGTGAGTAATTACAAGAAAGTGTGCCTTTGACCTTTGACGTATATTGGAAAATAAAACTTTAAGAGTAATATTGTCAATATGTGTATATTGATCACAACTGTAATTACTACTAAATACCTTGACAGTCCAGAGGTGGGTGGTTTCACTGTTTGAAAGAGGTCTGCTGCAACGTAATAAATTACAACACAGAAAACAGATAACATTACTCTAATCACGAAATAGTCCATTAAATTTGTTCTTGCATACCGTTAAGTGTGATATTCAAATTGGTTTGATATTGAAGGAGAGCACAGATTGTGTGAGTAACAACAATGTAACAGGGCTAGTTATTCAGCTCATTAATAATACACTTTAACTAAATCATAGCCAGCAGTTCAGTCTATTGCTCGGTTTTCACCATTCTAACAACAATGATGATGAATAATGATTCTCTCTAACCTCCTAGATTTTCTAAGAACCTATGGCATGCCTTATTAAAGACAAAATAGGTAGAAGACTAATTAAGCAGACCAAATAGGAATGACGGCATGCCCAACTGCCAGAGCTAAGTAAGCATTTGAAAAATGGCTCCTCTGCTATTTCAATTAATCAGTTGTATTTTGCTTAATTTTGTTTGACGTTGGCAGAGGAAACGTCCTCTGGGAGTATCTGTCCTTTGACCACTAATGCTTTAGTAATTCTTCCATCAGTAGAAGCTGTGATTGAAACAATCAAGTGTGTGTGTGTCTGTGAGTGAGTGTGCACATAACATTTGAACCAGTGTTTGTGTGCATGCCGCTACATGTATGACTGTATTCTCACCTACATACAGTGAATATATGCACCTGTTCACAGCAAAGCAGTGTGCATCAGTCTTTCATTCATTTGTGGTGCGTTCATCATTTTTTTCTACCTCTGGAGACGAGTATGGAGGTTGATTGCAAAGCCCACACAACTGAGAGTGGAACCTGATTAACCTTACAGTGACTCCAGAAGCATGTGCCCACCACTGCTTCCCCTCCTCTCCAACCCATAGCCCAGAAAGGAGATGCTGAACTTAACCTCTGCTACAGTGATAAATTAACAATAGAACAATTCAATGCCCCAGTAATTACCAAACTCTTTGGACACGGCAACATTTTTCAGCTCTGCCACACAGGTTTGTCAGTATTGGTGGCTTTCACCTGGAATCCTGGGGCTCTTTGCTCTTCCTAACTTTGTTTTCTCTGACGTAGATTAGATCTGCCACCCCATTACAGATTCATTTTCCTAATTTTTCATGTCTGCGCCGCGCCCCATCTGCACAGGGCTGATAATTGTGGGGACCAGCCCTGGTGATTAACATCAGCAGAATTAATTACGCCCGCCATTAAGGCTCCAGGTTGCACACAATGATCAAGAGAAATTAACTTTCTCCCAGGCCCCTAAATCATCTCACCTTCAAGGGGAGTGATGGCAAAGAGACAGGCCCGGAGTCCTGGACCCTGCTCGGCACCTTCTTAACCAAACATGAGGTGCGCATCCCACACCTGCACTGCTTCCCACCAAAGAGATTATAGCCGCGGCTGATGGGTATCAATTACGCTACCTTATGTGGTGGGATGAGCGAGAGGTGTCTCGGGTCTGGTGACTAATGGACCTGGGTTGGAGCCACCCTGCAGCTGGAGACCAGGGAGCTGACTGCTCCTCTGGCCAGGGAGCAGCAGCCAGATGCTGAGGGGCTCAGTTCACTGCCCTGACACACACAGGTATATATCTGCACACCACATTTGACTGTGCATTCTGGGTTAGGGTGGCCGTGTGATTGTAGGTTTGCCAGAAACAGATGAGGAAAAGGACTTTGTCACCTTAGTCATGCACACAGACTGCTGGATCAGTGTATCAGTTTTTTTTCAATCAAATATTATCTTAAAAAGAGGCCTGATTTGAAGACAAAACAATTGAAGAGAACGTCTTGTTTTTTACCTTTTATTTTGTTACATTGTGATTGTCTTGTAGCCCGTACAGTAGATGAGCATCCGTGGAGGAGTGTGGCTCCTCAGAGAGAGAGAGTGATGTGTTTGTAAGCTATGCTAATGCAGCAGGCCCCATGCCCCCGCAGCAGGGAGAACAGTGGTAATGTCAGGAGGAGATAAGCAAATTGCATTTGTATCATATTGACTTGTCAAGGTTAAGCTGTGTGAGCAGGGGGAGGAGTAAGAGGCGAAAACTCTCCATCCTTCTCACTCTCTCTTCCCTTGACTATTGAAAAAGATACACGAGAGGCAGGAGGAGAGGGTGAACAAGTGAACAAGAAAAGGCAGAGAGGTGGCTTTGCCTTAAAGCAACCAACCTCCAAACACAGAGTGCTGTTGAGATAGCAATCACACAGAGCAGACAACAGACACACGTTTGAATGGGGAGGGTTTGGCTCTCTGCTCTCGTTTAGACTGATTTGATTTAGCTCCACAGGATCTAATTAAGCTTAGACCCAAACCTCTTCGGAGTTTCAGCAGCCATATTGTGAATGTCAGGCTTTGAGAAATGGCCATGAGCGATCAAACCTTGGTATGTGAGTTTTATGAACACACATCACAGTGATGGAATAATGGCTGTCAATGGATATATGCTAATAAAATCTGACGATCGTTATGCATAAGGGGCCATATAAATTTTAATGACAGCAAATGCAACGTGCAGTAAATATAATAACCAAAACAGTAACAATAATGGCTCTGCCAAGTAAACTTGCAACAAAAAAAAGTGGAAAATGCAGTGAAAAACCAGCAGCACTGCCCGAGGTTCATCCCATGGTGATTGTCACAGTGCTTCCCTTTCCCTCTAATTAGCTGTAGCAGTTTTGCTTGAATTCAGTGTATAATCCCTGGATGAAGTGCAGTCAGCATCTTTCCTTTTCCTAAAAGCACAAGAGGTGCAGTATCATCAACTCCATCTTCGCTCCAACACTGCCTCTGGATGATTTAATAAGGTTAAAAGACTAGTCAGCAATTACCCCCCGCTCAGTGGAGGAAAGCTCTGAAACACAATTGCATTACAGCTGTAGACAAATGCCAGACAATACATCCGCAAAGAAAGTGGCTATCTCTGCCTTTTACTGTCCAGCTTTTGTAATTACAAGTATACAGAGGGGTTGGTTTACACGTTATTTTTGATTTTCTGGGTGTTTGTGTGTCTATCTCCGAGCCTTGTAATGGTCGTGGTGAGATAGTCCAGAGATTGTCACAGAGTGACATTTACTGCCTCTGCTGTGGGGAAACAGGTAAGCAGAGCACACCATCTACAAAGTAGTCCCCTTTGACACCAGCACTCTACAAATCAGGGCTGAAGGGCAGGCCAGAACGGGGGCACTGACACAGAGGTCCTTTAGAGTTCCAGCGTGGCCCAGGAATGTGGCAGAGCGAAGGCAGCTGGGGCAGAACAAGCAGACGTCTGGGATTTGTCTGGCACCATGTTTGATTTTACTAACCTCAACATAAGACAACTCAAGGGGAGATAAGTGTCTGGGCAGTTCCTGTCCCACTAAACTAACTCAATACTTGCTTTCCAGTGATAAAGGTTTCTAACTGGGTTATCCTCTCCACCACAAGACGTTTGAAAACTGCTCGTGGGGGGTATCAGCTCTATTGAAATTAGTCCTCCTAGTTGCACTTATTAGATAATACTTCCTGTATTAGTGGGGCAGCAGTGATAGCAGGCAGATTTACAGCTCTCCGCGGCAGGCAGCTCACTTTAACATGGGCCGTGTTAACTCTGCTCATTAAACAGAGGATGTCATCACTCCACGCCACCGCTGCATGTTACATGTCACACATATCCTCCATAGGCCAGCCTCTGTCCGCCTACGTCCACAACATCCTCTAAATCTGTCATTGCCACCTGGCCCAGGGTCCCACATTTGAGCACACCGCCCGATGCAGCTTCGTGCGTGCATGTGGTGGGCACATGTGGAGGGAGATACACAGGTGTTTGTGTGTGCGAGTGGCACATAGAGCATTACACACCCAACCCTTCTTCCACTCCCTGCATGTGTGGAAGGATGTGTGGGACAGCGGTCGGTCCATCCACATGGGGAGAGGTGTAGGCGTGACGCTCATTACAGACACAACTGTGTACACAGGCCAGATAAGCAGAACAGGACAAGATAAGGAAGCGTGGCTGGCCACAGCAAAGTGCAGCCAGATATTCTGATGCCACCAACAGATGGAACAGCATCCAGTCTCTCTCTAAACATTACTGTTCACCCATGAAAGCACTATTTCAATAAAATATTTGCCGCTGCATTTTAATCAATGAAGGGAAAAACAACTACTGAATCTGCATGCTTTGCTCAATACAAGCATGCAAATTCAAAATACATACAAGAAAACCCTCTTTTTTGAGAGGCCATCACCTTACATATACATACATAATCTCGTTTTATCAGTAAAATTATTACAATGCTAAATATTTCTGTAGAAAATGCAGTGAATTCCTTAAAAATAATGAAATTAATATTGAGGAAATACAATAAATGTTTGCTCAAGAAGAGAGAAAGGGGCTAATGGCATTGGGCTAAACCTTATGCTTAAAGCTCCCTCCAAAGTTGTGTCGAAGCATTGCATGTTATTTATTTTTCAAAGCGTCCACATACTGTTACATGCATTAAAATTTGGATCAGATATAGAAAAACAATCTTCAATCAAAGGGGTCAAATTTGTCAAATTAAAAGTATGATTATTAATCTATTTAAATTTCCATTTGATGAATATCAAGATAAAATCAGCAAACACAAGTATTATTATATTATTTGCTTAAAGTGAATACAAGTATCACATTTCACCAAGGGAACATTTTTTATTGTTTTATTTGTTTTTATGAACTTGCATATTAAAATGTTTTGCATCCTAATTGTTTGTTTTGCTTAGAATTCAGCTGATTGAGAAGCTTCCTGAAATACCGAGAGCACCATTTTCCTATTTATATACCTTGATTAATCGCTTGTACAGGACATGTTTATTGTGGGCATTGTATGATGAAAATGGATTTCTATAAAGTCTAAAAATGTGTTGAAATGCACTGATAGTAATCATTTCTCTAACTAGATAAAGGGCCATTCAGGATTTGCCTGGGTCGACTTGCAAAATGACCCATGCCAGCACTGGCTATTATACTACATTAGTCATCGACTCCTGGGACCACGCAGGCTCATGGTTATTCTTCTTTAAATGGAGTATCATCTAATTCAAAACATAGAAATGTTTTTATCTGACTGCACATAGCATTGTTTCTATATGTTTGTGTATATAGCTATTTTGAGGTTTTGTGTGAGTGTGTACACGAATGCCTTCACGTATGTGTGTTTATAAGCCCATGCATGGGTTTTGTGCGTATGTGCATGTCTCTTTGCGTGTGTATTCATGTCTGTAAACCAGTATTGGATCACCAGGTGCGAAGGTCATAATTCAGCTGCTTCATAGTGATGCAGATAGTGTTTACTGTATCCAAGTGGTGCCATTAGACATCATGTCTGCGGAAATTTAGCCGTTGCCTCTCATGCAATAGATTGCTCCTCTCATCATCAACAGTGCAATCATTCTCAGTGATAGTAAAGCACAGGGGAGGAAAGAAGAGCTGGCCCTCCAAGATGGATGTGTGTTATTGTTTGTGGGATGACAGTGTGTTTCAATCAGGTCCTCTGTGCTCTAATCCCAGGTAGAGATTTTGAAGTGCTGAGTCAGTTACTGCTTCATCGATCCATCACAGTGGGTTAGTAGTGGGCAGGTGTACTCCCCGGCTCCCAGGAGACAGAGGAAACACCTGCCCTGCGCTGCTCGGGACTTCATCATCCCACCATTCCTTTGTCTCGTGCTGCCGGGAGCTCAACGTCGGGCCACAGAAAACTGTGAAAGCAGCACTTTTGTGGTCGTTTGTTGCCCGTACACAAAAATTAGGGAAGGGGAGAGATGGTTTTCCCTTGCCTCCCACACCCGCCCCCTCCGTTATTTCTCACCCATGTAGAAGGGACATGCACTGAATGGACCGCACACAACTGCCTTGGAGCAAATCACTGCAGGTTCACTCCATTTAAACAGAGAGCAGGCATGCAGGGTTACACTACGATGCATTCCCCTAATCTGAATTTTATTAGACAATCCCTGTGTTATCAAAATGAATACTCTTTTACGATAGCTGTAGAGGAGGATGACTTTGGAAGTACATTCAGAGAAAACATAGTGGTTATTATTACATCTGAGAGCAGTGCACCAGTGAGGGGTGAGAGTCTATGTTTCTCCTGCTGCAGGCAGTCAATTAGTGCCAGAGGGAAACACAGCACTCCTCTGTTGCTCTCCACTGAGGAGTTGTAAATAAAGGTTTTTATTACACCACACTAACTGCGTCTCTTCTCTGGACATCAATAGGCCAATGCATTGGACTGTTTACTAACATAATCACTCCTCCTCTTTTCTATATCTCACTAAAATCAAGACGGAAGGTCACAGTCGCTGACTTAAAAACACAGAAATGATCACATTCGTGGATCGATAGTTATTTTCGTACTGACTTTAGCACCAACTTCAACACAAATTCCTTGTATCCTGTCAACGCAATTATTCATTTGAAAAATTATTGACAAACCAAACAACCTCACACACTTTATTGCTCCCACAGAGCATTTGGAGAAAACCTGTCCATATAAAGGAGAAGGAGAAAAATACTTCAAGCCCATCCTGACCTGTAGATCATTTAAAAGGGCTTTGTCTCGGCATGTCTGACAGTATCAATGCTCAGTGTGATGGCGTCCATGTATCAGACTAAAAGATTCAATATAAAAAAAGCAAACTAAGTGCATAGATGTTCATAGCAGTGTATCTGAGTGAGCAAAAAGTTATTTTTGTTAAATTATATAAATTATAGAGACACTGTATTGAAAGAAATGTGATGATCTTTATAACACTTACCATTGTCATACATTAGCTTATACTTACTTTTTCTCCATTTCATATCTACAGAAACAGTTCTGTGTTAACACAATTATACATATAATACATTGTTGACACCAGACTTACATTGGAAAAAAGCAATTATATAAAGTTATTTATTTATTTCACATATCACTGTAAATTATTATTATCACTAGTTTTTCAAACATATTTGGGTTCATTGGGCTCTTTAATCTGTAAACGGCAGAGGGCTGACTAATCTAACATACCACTGACTGATATATTTACCACTGATTATTTTTCAAATAGATTTTAAATTGCAGTATGCACTATAATTTTGGACTCTAAAACATGTTTTAATCATTTTGCTCTGTCGTCAGTCTGTATAAAGATAGCGGTTCTTCTTAAGAAATATAGAAAATAATTGCTTAGGTAAATTTTCCCCATAGAAATATGTTATAAATTATAATATTATTTTTTGACATATTTACTCTTTTATGCTGTCATCCTGCTAAAGTATAGAAAAAAACATTTTTTTGTGTGTTTTCAACTCCTACTGCAAACACACACATTTTAGTGACAGAAAGAAGCAAAATGCAAGGCCACTGTAACCAACTTTAGCTCCCGCAAATTGAATGCTGATTCTATTTATATTTGGTGTGATTTACACCCAGTTTCCTCTATGCAAGTGAACAGGAAACAGATGCTAGGAATTGTTCTTTCCTTAAATTCCTTAGAGAGAGATTCTAGTCAACACCGACGTGTGAGATTGGCTTTGTACTTGCATGCGAAAAGGTAGTAGACAGTGACTAAATTGACTCTCTGGTTTCCCTGCTCTGAATCTCCATTTCCTCAGAGTTTCCACTTGCGTACGTCCGTCTACCCAAACCCAGGTTGTGGCAGGCAAGCTTCCCTAATGGAGTCATGGAGCCAAGTATACGTTTTCTCAGGACAAGGTCAACCTTAACACCCCAGGCGCCACAGACAGTGAGGGGTAGGGTTTGTGAAGGACATTAAGTTCATAAAAATATTTCAGTGACATCCGATAAGACAAGGTAAACAAATATGACTTGTGTAGCTATAGATGAAATAAAACCAGTTGCAGAACACACGGTTATCCCTTGCAAATATTCCAAAAGTTAGAAAGCAAAGCTTTAAATACATCAATCATCTTGCAACAGCACCCCTAATAAAGTACACTATTGCTATAATAAAAATGTGTTCCCCATAATTACATTAATCAAGGAAACAAATAGAAACAAATACAATTAAGTTTTTGAGATGATTGCAGATAATCAAGTAGCCAGACATGTGACACAAGGGAAACATAATAATTTAGTATCAGGGAATATTGTTCGACATTTACAAGGTGATATGATTTGAAAATAAAAGGCCTATCTTTTCATGGACCATGGTGCCATCTAGAGGACGCTGTAAAGGAAAGGAGAATCAGGCACAGTATGGCCTCATTTGAGAGGTTATATTGTTAGTGTTAGCTTTGTGCAAATTACATATCTTGTAATTGGGGATATGTCAGTTCATTGTTCCCAGGAAAGGGGAATTTCTGTGTTAGCTTGAGTGGATTAAGTGGATTTAATGGAAAGAAAACCCTGCAGGCTTAGCTGGTCTATGACCCTCGACACTGCCGTCTTGTGTGGAGCATTATGATATGGTGCCACCTACTGTTGGATCACTTCCTACATAACCGAACTTTGTGCAATCAGAGCTATCAATCCAATTAAATTAAATTGATACAAAGGTCAAATAAAAAAAATAAAAACTATAGAGTTCGATTGGTGTGTGTTTGTTTGCATACTCTGTATTTTCACCCCTTGGCACCTGATAAGAATAAAAGGGGGGAAAGGTCATATTTATGTCATCCCGCACCTCAGATGATTTGCAGCCACTGGCTCCTCCCTCACAAAGATTTACTGTACATGAAATTTTTGCTGACATGGTACTCTTCGGCCGCTGCGTCCCAGATATATGGCAAACCATAATTTGGAGGTGTAAAATGGGTATAAAACCTGTATTAATTATTTAATCGTGGTTCTAAGTGCTGCCTTTTAGTCCACACCAGGCTGTCATCCCCCTTTATTTCAGGGGATAGTTATATCACTCATTTGTCACAGAAAGAAAATTACAATCAAGACTGAGATTGTATATGGTAAATCAGAGCAAACCAAGACTTTTTTATTGGTGTCATTAACTGTTACTTTTATCAATTTTTCGCTCCATTTGATAAGTGAACTGCTAATTGCATTTAAATCTCAGTTTTCTGGAAGCAGAGCCTCATAGAAGAAAAAAAAAAAATCTGTTTCATAAAATGTCATGTGAAAGGACAAAGCAGCCACCACAAGTGCACAGAATAGAAATATCCCTGGCAGGTAGCAGTGTGTGGGACCTGTGATATATCTTTGTGTCAGGGGGCAGTTAGGTACAAAGACTGCGGGGTGTGATCAACAACCAAACTAACATGTTGTCCTGAGGTTGGGGCAAGGAGGTGTACACAGAGCATCCATCAAACTACATCTGTGAGAGGCTGATACTGTTTACTCTCAATACACTCGCTACACTCAGCTCAGCTCCTCTTTGCTGTAGATGTAGATGTTTTTCAATTATGAGATAATTTATCTGGACCGCAGTAATGCCTGCTGGGCATTTGTTCATTGTGGTCATAGGTCTGGCATATGATAATGGCCATGTAACACAAAATAAATCACAACTTCACCCGGCAAGATACATACATACTGTATTATAATGTTGTTTGATGACCCCAATGGATACATTAAACCAAAATGCATATGCGTTAATAGTGAAGTTGTTCTCAATGCCACAAGCGTTGTAAGTTGTTTTCGTTCACAACTATGCTGTTTATTAAACAACCGTTATTCTTAAACTTAACATACTGTGATTTCATTCTCAATGTAATCAGGCAGTTACACACATATAACTATGGAAAGTATTCAGGCAGTTGTGGAAGAAGAATCACAATTAAAAATAAATCCTTACAAGAAAGTCTTGCTTTTGAAGGGTTATTGTAAAGGTACATCAGAAATATATATTTAAGTATCAGGAGTATTCATAAAGCAGGCAGAATGGCTCCTATCAGTGTGACATCATTATGTATTATGTATTAATAATATATTATTTGATTATCATTACTGATACATGAACTTGTACGCAGCATTCGTACTGTCTGCTGCATTTAGTCAAGATGGAGCTAATTATTACTATTGTTAGGGAGTTTACAGTTTTTGCATGTAAAATATGAATGTACTGATATTAATTATTCAATGTATAGCAACTATATATAACTGTGGTTCTGTAAATATTGTGGTGTGTGTTGTTAAATAACATGTGGACGTTGTCAGGAAGAGTACCTGTGTAAATGTTTACCACTGACATTTGGTAAAACATTTCAGACACTGCCAGGTGAAGCGAAACCTACGACGCATCAACACATTCGCTTTATTGCCAAAATCTGTGATTTTTAGCGTAAAGTGTCAAGAAAGCATCAGCTGTCTGGAGCTTAAGTTTATGTATACATGGTAATAATTGTTCAGACGTTAATTGCAATTAAAATACATGTAATCCCAGTGACAAAGCTACAATATCTTGACCATCAGATCAGTTCTCAGACAGAATCTGGTATGCAGAGTTTTTGTTGCCTGACTACATAATGCATTCTAATGCTTGTTTGGGTTGTAGCTCATGCTCGATCCAAAACAGATACAGAAAAAAGTCCCCTATGACATTTGGAGTATACCCCAACCATCTGCTCTACTTCAACAACAGTAGCTCACGCAGGCCTCAGATGCTAAGTGTACCATTGGTCTTGCTGAACATGCATCCACTGCAAAATATACAGGTAATATATAGCCCATTATTGTTGGAAATACCATCACCATCCTCAAATGGTCCAACGGGGATCAATTTTCAAAGAGGAAGACATTTTTTTCCACATGTTCCCACATGGCAGGGCAACAAAAATAAATATGTAAAACAATAAAAAATGGGATTTTAGTATTACTGCTTTCAATAATGTCCCCTAACTAAGGGTAACCTACTGTATTATGCTCAGAAGTGGAAATAATGTTACCAATTCCTCATTAGGAGTTTAATTTAGGAAAAATGTCCTGTTTAAACTGTAATTTGGCTGTGATTAACTCATATTTGTTAAAGATAGGCGCAATGGAGACATTTGTGCTCAACTATTTGCCAGCGTTGTAAGCCTAATGTCCCCATTATCTCTTAGCAGATACAGTAACTGCTGTAGAATAAAAGGAGGCAAACCCCAGACTGTCTTGAATTTGAACTATGGGCTGATCATAAATACTCATCATTAACAGTGTCAGAAAAACATTACCCTTTTTATTGGGGCTGTATTTTTCTCACACACAACAATAAAGTTAATGACAGACATTGTCTAAACCATAAAACAGTCATATATTTGGATGCTGGTCAGCTTCAACAAGGCTAGTAGCATTTGGCTCATAGATCATGCTTGCCCGATCAAATATTCTTGTCAGAGAGATCTGACTTGAACTGAAAACACAGATGTATGTCATGTTTCTACAATAATAGCTGAATATAACTTGAAAATTGGGAACACTTTTAATTATGCTTGAAGACCATTTGGTTTGAGACATTGCTGCATAATGTGTAGCATCATGCCAATATACTATAATGAATTAACGTCTTCATGGAAGTTAACAATGAGAGTGCTGCTTGAGATGATGCTACTAACAGAGATAAACAAAAAAACATCCTTACAATATGATAGAATAGCATATGGGAATATACAACTCTTTGAAGTTCACATGGAGTCTTTTTAACTTGCGGATAAATTATATTTGCCATCAACTCTGTGACTCTCCAGCCTTTTGTACTAATACTACATCTGTAAGCTGTCTTAACTTGAACACCAACAAATACAAATAATGATGTCTCTGTTAAAATTGGAAACATAGACACAACTGTTCTGATTATAGAAATGAACTCACACTGTAACTGCAAAGTTTCCTGATCAGTTGTATCAGTTACAACATTGAATAATCATGAGGCAAATAATTTAGCTTTAAAAATCACATTGCACTTGCCAAACATTGGAGAATTGCATTAAGAAACAGAAACAGTATATGGCTCAATTTATGCTTGTTTGATGTCACAGCAGCACCCATGGCAACTGAAAATACAGCGCATCACCAACGCAGACCCTGCCCAATGTCCCGGAGGCCGTTCTCACACCCAAATTCTGCTACTGGCCCGAGCTCACTGCATGTCAATTGGTTTTAGTTAATTTGATTAATTGCAGATTTGTGAGTGCATTAGTGCATTGGCTTATTTTTAGGCCATGTCTTGTAGAGAGGCCATTTGTCAAAATATAGTTTTAAGAGCTTTATTGTTTTTGTTTGAATTGTGGTTTACATGTTGCACATCCCTACATACATATTTCTACAACTTGGAATATATCAAATAACTACAAACAAAATATTTTACCAGTGCAGGAACAGTGGTTGCACTAAACCTAATGGAAATATTAAGGTACCAGTGTACATATTGTGCAGACGTTGGTTGGTACATGTTTGCCATGGGGCCCCCTAACAGGTTATTCAGGCTATGCAGCAAGGGCACTAGTCTTACTCACTCTAGTAGGACATGACAGTTTTACATATCACAAATTCTACTAATTGAAACAACCAAATAAAACAGTTTAAATGCATTTTGGCTTTTGAACAATTGCGTTTTTACTGTCAATTAGACCTTAATTTCATCTTTAGCCGGTTTCGCTATCCAGCTGGCTCATAAGATATCCACTTTATTTTATAGCCGATACTCTATTAACGTCTATATTTTTATTTGGGCTTGATTATTACGGTTTAGTGTATTGCTACACCATTTTATTTGAAACATGGGTCTCAAAAAGTAGATCAGCAACACTGGACAGGAACTGATTAAATGATCGGTTGCCTAGAAACACAAACATGATGTGATAATTGAGATTGGATATTGCCATCAAAGTAAATCCACATCAGTCTCTATTATTGAACATTTAGTGTCACCATATTGTGTTACTTCAGGTCTAGAGAACCCCACAGTGTGATTTAAAATTAACAGGACTCCACTAGGTCTCTTTTAACAACTTAGGGGTTGGATGAGCATTACTTTGTTCTGTCAAGACGTGTCCCTGTTTAACCAGTAGATGGCGCAAATAATCCTTTTTTTTTGTTTCTTCATTGCACGAATCCAGACAGCAAAAAAGGGACAAAGTGTGCTAAGAAAGAAGAAATAAACAATACTTCATTGACATATAATGTTGTACGATCACATGCAACAGTAGCTTTTTTATGTGGTAGCTTTATAGTTTATATTTGATTATCATAATCCAGGACGGACCGACAACTACATCGATTTCCTGCTCACGTGATCCACTCAGATCCGCGACTGTGGACATCTGCAAAATGGAGGTGAAGCGCCCGCAAATGTTTCAAATGATATACTGGTATTTTGTAAAATGCAGTGACGCTATTAATGATTGTAACATTGACGAAGGAGTGCACATTGTTGTGATGTAATGTGTATATTCTCTGTATATTTAACGTTGCTCGTGATTCAGCGCTGTTCACGAAGCTAATGGTGACAGGAGGGTAATGTGACAGGCTAGACGGTGTCTCAACTGGAGAGCTCTTTGTTGGCTTGTTGTTTCTCTTGACTGCGGAATGAGCCTCAACCCACACGGATCGTTACAGTAGATAGATGAGCGGTGGCTTTTGGTAATTACACAAAGCTCACCCTGCAGCTCATCCTGAAGGGAGCTAACGTTAGCTGTCAGAGCTGTCAGAGTGAGAGTCGACAAGCTGTGGTTGGAATGGCTCGCGGGCCTCAGCCTTTTTTCTTCTTCATACAATTTAATATATGTAATGTAGCCATAATAATTTGTGTCCATGCACTGGGTTCATTTGACAGCCTAATTTTACACGAAAATGCATTTTACCTTGAATTTTACCTTAGTCTCACGCTCCAACGGGAAACGTTACAATCTAGCGATGGAATCAAGACGATGTAGCGTTAGTCGTTAGGATGGAACGTTAGCTAGTCTTTAGGCTGGAACGTTAGTCGTTAAAATGTAGCGTTAGCTAGTCGTTAGGATGGAACGTTAGTCGTTACAATGTAGCGTTAGCGAGTCGTTAGGATGGAACGTTAGTCGTTACAATGTAGCGTTAGCTAGTCGCTAGGATGGAACGTTAGTCGTTACAATGTAGCGTTAGCTAGTCGCTAGGATGGAACGTTAGTCGTTACAATGTAGCGTTAGCTAGTCGCTAGGATGGAACGTTAGTCGTTACAATGTAGCGTTAGCTAGTCGCTAGGATGGAACGTTAGTCGTTACAATGTAGCGTTAGCTAGTCGCTAGGATGGAACGTTAGTCGTTACAATGTAGCGTTAGCTAGTCGTTAGGATGGAACGTTAGTCGTTACAATGTAGCGTTAGCTAGTCGCTAGGATGGAACGTTAGTCGTTACAATGTAACGTTAGCTAGTCGTTAGGATGGAACGTTAGTCGTTACAATGTAGCGTTAGCTAGTCGTTAGGATGGAACGTTAGTCGTTACAATGTAACGTTAGCTAGTCGTTAGGATGGAACGTTAGTCATACAATGGAACGTTAGCTAGTCGTGAGGATGGAACGTTAGTCGTTACAATGTAGCGTTAGCTAGTCGTGAGGATGGAACGTTAGTCGTTACGATAGAACGTTAGTCGTTAGGATGTAGCGTTAGTGGTTACAATGTAGCGTTAGTCGCAGACATTGTGCATTTATCCATCTGCAAGAGCATATTGTTACATAACCATGCTGTAGGTTTCCTCAACTGGATTGCCTGTAACACTATTTACAACTGAAATTATATTTATATTTCTTGTTTTGCTTCTTTTTTTTTAGGACCGTGAAGCTAAAGAGCCAGAGCAGCTCAGAAAGCTGTTTATTGGAGGTCTGAGCTTTGAAACCACCGAGGAGAGTTTACGGGCCCATTTCGAACAATGGGGAACTCTCACCGACTGCGTTGTACGTATTTTTATTGTAATCTTAAACAACATAATAAGTTATAAACATAGCTGCAGTCCAGTTAAACTGTTCTCACTGCCATTGTGTGTTGTTTTGTTGCTTATAGGTGATGAGGGACCCCAACAGCAAGAGATCAAGAGGGTTTGGCTTTGTGACATATGCCGCTGTGGAGGAAGTCGACGAAGCCATGAAAGCAAGGCCCCATAAAGTGGATGGCCGGGTTGTCGAACCCAAGAGGGCCGTGTCCAGAGAGGTAAACAAATCCCAGACTTGAAGGCAGCGATGTTAATGTGTGTGTGTGTGTGTGTGTGTGTGTCTGTGTGTGCTCATTGAAGCGCTGTGTTTCAGGACTCCAACAAACCAGGCGCTCATCTGACCGTGAAAAAGATCTTTGTCGGTGGGATCAAGGAGGACACGGAGGAATACCACATTCGGGAGCATTTTGAGAAATATGGAAAGATTGAATGCATTGACATCATGGAGGAACGCTCCACTGGGAAGAAGAGAGGATTCTGCTTTGTCTCCTTCGATGACCACGACACTGTAGACAAAATAGTTGGTATGTGTTTCGACCTCAGCAGAGACGAGGCTGTTAATAAACATTAAGAAGTGGTATGTAAGTGTGTTTTTTCCCTCTTGTTTTCTGTACAGCCCAGAAATTCCACACAATCAACTTCCACAATTGTGAGGTCAGAAAAGCACTCTCAAAACAGGAAATGAGTGCAATGTCCACTAGCAGGGGTAAGTACAACATAAAATGTGGAGTGAAGTTATACTTACTGACCAATTTTGTATATACTGTCTGCAGTCAGTTCATTGATGTAAACAGCTCTAAAAAGTCACCTTTGTGCATATCAGGCAGGAGTGGAGGATCAGGAAACTTCATGGGGAGAGGAA
Organism: Ophiodon elongatus; assembly: GCA_016806645.1. Lineage (NCBI taxonomy): Eukaryota > Metazoa > Chordata > Actinopteri > Perciformes > Hexagrammidae > Ophiodon > Ophiodon elongatus. The sequence continues at coordinate 2,742,071 of JACSYO010001810.1, read as the reverse complement.
GCAATTTTGGAGGTGGTGGAAACTTCGGTAGAGGTGAGTAGTATTTGCATCCTTGAGGAAAGTGTCTCTAGCCTTCAACATAATAATACAGGAACATTTGATAGTGATGTTTACATGTCAATAGGGGTTGCAGGATCGGGAAGTTTAGCAAACACACGCTCAAGGAAGTAAAATGTAAAATGGTTGCATATCTTCTTTCCAATGTTTTTTTTCTAAGTGTGAACAGCAAACAACTAAATGGTGCATGGCCATAACCATCTGGTAAAATCGGTAAATTGGTAAATCAGCTTGATCTAGGTACGGATGAGCTCTGTTCTGTTGCCTCCAACTCGCTGCGAGCGCTTACTTTGGGTTTTTAGCTCCGCTGAATTCACAATAGAGGAGATCTGTTAACAGACATGCAAAATAAGTCAGAGGTGACAGAACTGTGTTTTTCTAACTTTGCTGCAATGCAGAAATTAATTGTCATGTTTGCATATTGTTCACATGTAAGCATTCTCCAGACGCTTTGTTGTCCCATCTAACCAACTGAAAAGTCCATCATAGGCCAGAGCAGCGAGAGAGATTGTTTATCACATGGACCTACATTAGTGTGGACGTACAACATACAACGACATACAACAAATTGGTCACATTTTGAATGCCTAATATATCTAACCCTTGTTTTTTAGGTGACTATGGTGGAGGACGAGGTGGTTATGGCGATGATTTTGACAATGGTGAGCTCTTCTAAAAGTTTTCCATAAAGTTACTGTGATAAACTTTGAAGTTGCTATGAAACAGTCTTAATTTAATACTGATGCATCTACATGACCGACATAAACGGGACCATCAGCGAGAAGATTGGCTATTTCTATATAGTTACTCTTGATGCTTGTCATCAGTGCCACCGGGTCGAACTCTGGGCAAAATCAGATGTAATCATGCAGGTTCACCAGAAACTCCTTTAGCTCAGACTCCAGAGGGGCCTTCAGCAGCGACCAGCCCACCGCGGATTGACCCACATCTGGCTCTGCTGCCCCTTTCGACCGGCAGTCTCTGGAAGGAGATGGGGACCTCAGCGCCCGGCAGCAGCCGCTCCTCCTCCGGCTAGGAGCCGAACAACTTACACAAAAATCATGTCGCGGCTTTAGAAAATGCTTTATAACAGTGTTGTGTTAATGCCACTCATGAGCTATTAATTTCACTGTTACAAATAAGGTTAAGTTGTACGTTCGGTATGTTGTTCACTGTTACAGGTCCAGGAGGAAATTATGGTGGAGGACCAGGTTATGGAGGGGGCCGAGGGGGCTATGGAGGTGGTGGTCCAGGGTATGGCAACCAGGGTGGTGGATTTGGTGGCAGCTGTGATGGAGGTTACGGAGGCAATGACGGAGGTGAAACTAAAATGTTACTGACTCCAGAATTCTATTTGTTAAACCAAGTGCTAGATGTAAGCATGCCATATCAGACAACTAAAATCAAGACTTGCCTTAAAAATTGACACTTGCATCTTCAGGATATGGAGGAGGTGGAAATTACAACGACTTTGGAAACTATGGTGGACAGCAGTCCAACTATGGACCCATGAAGGGAAACAACTTTGGTGGCAGAAACTCGGGTGGAGGAGGAGGAGGAGGAGGACCCTATGGCGGTGAGTTTTACCCTCCAAAATGATACATCCAGTGACATAACTTCACAATTCCTCCTGAAGAGTATCCAACGTATTTGGCGGTGACCAATCCTTAACTGCAGGTGGCTATGGCTCTGGCGGCAGCAGCGGCGGCGGAGGTGGCTATGGCTCACGGCGATATTAATCATTTCATGTTTTGGTAAGTTGCATTCATTTCCACACCACCCTCGTAGCACAGTACAGAGTGAGCCCTTGAAAGTGCAGAATAACTATTTGTTCTATCCTGTATCCATTCAACAGGCTTCAGTTCTTAGCAGGAGAGGCGAGGAGGTGAGCAAAGGAAAGGAATTGTCAGGAAAAGCTGCAGGTTACTTTGAGGCAGTCATCTGAGAGCATTAGAGGAACACAAAAGTCAGACATTACTGCAGCTAAATCGGAGAAGTTTATGGAAGAAGGACTGTAAACACAAGACATGAGTTCAGATGATACTCTTCCCTAATTGTGATAGATGTGTTCCTACCCAGCTATTTTTCCTTTTGTGCGTCTGAAGTGTGTGTATTGTGCCTATGGTATCAGGGGTAAAGAGTAAATTGTTTTTTTTCTTATTCTTTTTTTTTTAATCTGAAGTCAGTTCTTAATATTTTCTTTTTCTTTTTTTTTAAAATATGGGTTAGTTTTCTTCTGGTCAATTGATCTTTTGTCTTTTAACCTGGTTTTTGTCATATAGCATAGTTAAATCAGGCCCTCAGATCAGCTAGAATTACAATTTTTTTCTTTCTGAAGATATTATGATTGCTCAATTACAAGTGTCAAGTGTATTTTAATTTTGTATGTGAAGCACAGTATGTAAATCCTTCGTAGTACCAGTGTCAACAAATATAAGCAGTCTGGATTAGAATCAAGGGAATCCCTCACTCTTCTTGTTGCCAGAAAACAGAATTCTAGATTGTTCCGAATATTTTGATTAGAAGAAAAAGACTGAATAAAATTGTGTAGTAAAGTAACATGAGGTTCAGTGCGTCATTGGTTCAGAAAAAGATCAAATGAGTTATTGATTCATCTGTTGCCTGCATATTGTAACTGTAAAGTTCAGCAAATCAGCCTGTCCAGAACTTTCTCCTCCTTTTGGGAGGATAGTGAATATACTGTATTTACTTGTACAAGAGTCCATGACAAGGGAGTTTTGGGTAGTCCTAGGGCAATGGTCCATACACCACCTATGCCAGTGTTGAGCAAGTAGGATTATAACAGCCACAAGCACCTGCAGTTGGGCCCTCAGCATCGCTAGTGTGGAAGATTGCAGATGACTGTCAGACAGGACGCCTTCAGCCCCCCCAGCACAGTGGACCAGTCAGCATTTTGAGAGAGAAAGGAGAAGGCAGCATCGAGCACAACGCCCATGGAGGAAGCTTGCAGTGTCGTTCCTGGTAGTGAGCAGCTATCTCTTTCAAGGCTAGCTAAAGACCTCCAGCAGCTGGTGCTGGCGAAGAAAGACTAGTTCCTGGACACATTGGAGATCCCGTTGAGTCAGAGATACTGCAGTTTTACCCGCAAGTGCTAGATTTCAGACATTAACGAGAAAAGGGAGTGAGTATTTCACAAAAAGCTACCTTAAGAAGATGAAGCAGGTAAGAGTAACTGCTTTGCTTGATTTGCAGATGTGGAAAGAGGCATTCTCTTCTTGCTGAAAATCTGTAGAGACCTGATAACATGGAAGGTTCTGGATGGGTAAGACTTTTTCAAAATATATTGTAATCTTACAGTGCACATGGTGATTATACAAGGTGCAAGGGTTCTTTTAAGGTGTACCAAGCAAGACGACATCCAGTATGGCTCCACTTTGACCAGAATGAGCCTGTGACCTTCACCACACTGACTGGAAAACCTTGAAGGCAAAATATGTTTCCATGTCAGAGTCTTGATAAAGTTGATAGTGATGAAACACCCAGGTAGAAAGGAATTGTCATGCTCTGAAACAGTATTTACACCCACAGGCCACTTTATTAGGCACACCAATACAATTTAATACAGCAGATATGGCAGAACATCTTCCGTTGACTCAATTCAAAGTTTAGGTGTTTTTTGGAGGGCTGTTACGTTGTTAGGGGTGTATATATTCAATTACATGTTTATTACTGAGCTCATAGTTGGATCATAGGGGGTGTTTATAAAGGACAATAATATTTTGAGTGTTTGCATTTGTTGTCCTCCATACTACATACAATGAAGGGGGCCAATCCAGTAACACCACTACTAACTATAACCTCAGTGTTAAAACATAAGTGAAATAACCACTTTATGACAGTGTCAAAAAATAACCGTATAAGCTTCATAAAAGTAGACTTAATGGCTGAACAGTTGTATCGGATTGCATTATATTGTACAGGGGTACCTAATAAAGTTGTTAGTGAGTTTCTATACCAATGACAAGCTATCACTGGTGTCCTGCAGTGTTAATATGTATCCTTGTCAGTCTGTGTAAATAAGCAGAACAATGTCATCATAATATGCAAGTGACTTGCATTCAACTGCAAAGGGAGGCCATATAAGTATAATGTAAAAATGTTTTGTTAATATGCACTTTTATAAGCCAGTTATAATGCAACATGAAACGGCAACATCATCTCCCAAAAAAAAAAAAGATATTACTTGAAAGGCAGTCAAATGAACATATGGAAACGTGAGCAGACTGTATCAAAGACAACTTGAAACTAACCAGACAATCAAAATATATGCAGAGTATTTAGTTGGCACATTTAGTTGGCACTCCAAGAAGTGTAAGCATAGATGATTTTTCAAAAGCTAAAAACGTTTTCATTAGGTGCTGACATTTTGTCCAAACCCTCCGTTCAAAATAAGTTTAAAAATGATAACTCCAGACCCTCTGTGACGCTGCTCTTTGTAATTACTGTTCCTGAAGATGTGCTAGTTTTACAGTAAGTGATTTAACATGGTAAGTTTAAACATGCATTCCAATTACACATCCTCATAAAATAATACATTTACATTTTGGATACTGTAACTTCTTTGAGATAGAGGCATATCAGAAACATTTTTGAACTTATGGCCGTTGCAAACATGTCACACTCTTATCAGTGGTTGTAAAATGACCCCCGTGAAAAAATGAAAAAAACAAACCTTGTTTTGTTTTGTTTTGTTTGTCATGTGTTTGTGGTGTTACAAATGGGTTACGACTGAATTTCGTTATGCATCTTTGTGTTGCATAATGACAATAAATGATCCTTGAATCCTTGAATGGTTACCTACAACACATTTTATTGCGTTTGAAAGTATTCATTAGAATTCCACGCAGGTCAGGCCTACTCAGTCTGAAAATGAAGAAACAAAATTATATGTTTCTCAATCAGTTGAAGGATAGTCTTTCTGCAGAGGAATGTAGAATGACCACCTCAATTACACAGAATAAAGCTGTGCTTGGCAAAAGCAAACCAGTGTCAATGAACTGTGTTTGCGAAAAGTAAGATATGTTAAGTGTTTCTTGTGCTCTTAAATAAAGATATTTTCAATGACTTGAGTGTTTTATTTCTAAAAACAGTATTTCTGTAAAATACAACTGTTCTTAATGTGAAAACGTGTCATTTATTCCACGGGTGTCCATGAGTCTCTTACCAGTTTATTTCGCCACACACCCTCCGAAGTTTGTCACGAGAGCAGAAAATGGGCTTGGTGATCAAAGGTAGTGTTTGTGTGTGAAAGTGCACGTAGGGCACATACTGAATGCATAGTGCTTCACCTTTGAATATGCTCGTCAGGGTTGGACCATTGTTAAGTTGTCATGCATGGTTCACACTGAGCATGCTCTACAGTAGCGCGACAATTATACTCTTTGTTGTGTAACATAAAGAATGCACTGGGTGTGATTTATTTTCTGACGGCAGTTACGCAGCATTAAAAGATTTAGGTTACTGTACAAACAAGCTTGCTCAAATAAAAAGCAAGCAGATTTTAAAAGTGGTTTAATCCAATAACTCTTTTGTTTCAGTACAGTATTTCTTTTCTTTACTTCTCTCTAAGCCCTTTGGTAGAGTCTTCAAGTCAAGAACCGACTTGAACATGTGGTAAGTTATGTAATGGTGCCTTTGACTATACATCCATCTGGTATCAATCTGTTGCAGGCCAGAGTACTACACACAATGTTCTCTCAGTAAATAGGAGGCCATATAGCTAGAGGAATACTTTATTGAAAAGCATAGAAGTCAAGATTTTATAAAAGAGCTGGGGCAGCAAATCATACCTGGGACAGTTATAAAATATAAGTAACAATGATTGAAACAATCAGAAATATGATATATACAATATATATATATACACACATACAGTAACAGTTTTATCAATCTCAAAAGCAAGTAATGTTTATATTTACAAACAATATCGGTTAAAGAATCTGTGTAAGGAATCTGAGTACAAAAGAAGTAAAATATCAAAAATATTCCAACATTCAAGAGAAGTGCGCAAAAACTATACAATAGTTCTGCAGAGCTACTAATGCTTTAAAGCTGAACAACTAGAAAGTTATTGCATAGTATTACTATGATAATGCAGTACCATATTACAAAGGAGATAGGAGGTTGTCTTCGCTCTTGATAAAAGTCTTTTTGATGCGAGGGACGAGGAAGACGCTGCCGTCCGTCGACTGCTGGAGGGAGTAGTCGGAGGGGGAGTAGGAATTCCCCTTCTCATCCCTCAGCATGCTGAAGACCTCCAGGTACAAGCTGTTGAGTTGCTTCTTCATTTCCTTCAGGTTTGTGACGTTCTGGCTCTTCTCACCCTGCAGACGCTCCTTCTCATCCTTCAGTGAGTCCAGGTTGCTCTCGAGACCCACTATGTTCTCCATCTTGCGTTTGCGGCAGTTCTGGGCAGCCACCTTGTTTTTGCCGCGGCGGCGTATGTCTCTGACCAGGGCGAGCTGGGCCTCGTTCAGTTGGTGCTTCGACATCATCTCGTTGAAGTCGTCTACCGGCAGATTGATAATCATGTCAACAGTGAAAGGGATTTTGAGGGCCTTGGCCCTCTGCTCGTCTCTGGAGAGACGCTTTTCCGAGCGTTTCTTCTGCTTGTCTTTGGTGAAAGGGGCGTTGTTGTGGCCGTTCTCCTCTGCCGGATCGGTCTTGTGTTGTTTGGGATTCTTTTCCTGCTGCTGTGGCTGCCCTATCGCTGCAAATAGAGAAATGGCCGGCTGATGATGATCAGGTTGGAAATTTAGCGAGAACATGTCTGAGTAGTCAGATTCTGCACTTCCAGGGTTGTAGTCCATCTCGTCCATGTCTGAATCGCTGAAACCAAAGGACTCGTCTCCATGCGAAGACTTCCCCGGTGAACTAGCATTTGGGCTTGTGTTTGAAGAGATTCCTGAATCCGAGTCTGGCATTTCTGCCGTCAGATTCTGTTTTCCTCTGTCAAATGCATCTCCAGATGAGAGGCTGTAAAGGTCCACTGGTGTGAAGGGAGGCTTGTTTGAGATATCGGACTTGGCTTTACTTTCATTTCCTTCAAGGCCACTGCTCTCCTCCAGAACTGCATTGGGGTAGAATATGTCGCAGAAATTTTCTGCAGTGAAGTTAGCATTTAGCTGAGGAGCTTTCTCCTTCATCTGGCTGGGATTGTCTGGTGGGACCATGCTGGGAACAGAGCCATCGAATGTATTCATAAACTGTGCAGGACAAGCATTTGTGTTTGTTTCCCCGTCTGTGTGATTCATGGGGTAAAAAGTGTAGTTTGGATTCTGCACTTCAGGGCTGTTTGGAAGAGGATACGTTGTGGTCTCCAGTGTGTCTTCCATTTGCATGCTCAGGCATTGCTAGAAGAAAAAGATAAAGAACCATTAAAGTGAATACAATGAACATATTACAGTACAAGTTTAGTCACAAGTTTAAAATCCAAGATGAGAGTGGAAATAAAAAATGTCAACACGTATTGTATGTGTTGCTGTGGATAAATGTATATTATGTGCTCATACATACACCTTCAGTTTATTCCAAAACATGGTCTGTGTCACATTGTGATGACTGACTTATCAACATACATACTTCTTATTTATTATTATCTAAAATAAAAGGTTTCATTCCTGTGGCTTTTAGCCATGCAGTTGTTCAAGTGACTGGTATTTCACTGACAATGCTGGTGGAGCTGGGTGTAGCACAAGACCAACTACATATCCAGTTGTTGAAATATATCAGAAGTCACCAATCTCCCAGCTTGCAGTTGCTGAGGAGTTAAGCGACTACATAATCTTCACAAAGCAGCTAACAAGAACCTCCTTTTTTTCTACAATTTAAAGTCTTATCAGCAGCTAACGAATGTAATGCAATGTAAGCTGTAAGGTTAGGGTTGTAGTCCAGTCCACAGTGAGAGGTCAAGGCAACAAAAGCACACTGCTACACCCATTAACTAATGCAAATATGCCAAAAAAAACAATAAGGCAGCTATTGAGAAACTACTGTGTACAAATCTTAAAATTGCAGCCAGATAGTACAGGTTTTACTGCCACGCCCTCTCTAAACAAGCTGTCGTCTTGTTTTTCTAGATAATTATAGATACTGCATCACCTCTTGAACACCCACCTTCCTAATTGTCTAAAAAGTAACAACAATGAAAGCTAACCACAGTTGAACAGGCCAGTTCCACCTGTCTCAAATGTATGAGACCCCATTCTCACAGAGCAACAAAAAGGTGTTTGTCCTCTAATGCCGGCCTCCTGCCCGTTGATGCATTCTTTGAGTGTTTGTTCCACAACGCAAAGCACCATGCCATTGATGTGGTAGAATCCGTGCATTATACCTGCAGCTCAGGGAGGGACAAAAGCTCCATCCAGGCCTGCTCCAAATCTGGGGACATCCTCTGTGGTGGTGGTGGTGGTAGTGGACCTGGGGAGAGGGTGGCTGGCGGCAGAACCGGCTGCTCAGAGGACATCATGGGTGCTGCAACAGCAGTTGTGTCCAGGCAAACAGAGGTGTTCTGTCAGACAAACACAAGAATATGACAGTTTTTACACACCTGAACGTCTTGTTGAAGGCTGCCAGCTATGATGTGTACATTTTTTGTTATTACCTCAGTTTCCTCTACAGGAAATGTCTCTGCCAGTAGCTGCAGACATTCATCAAATGACATGGCATCACCGTTCTCTTCTGTGAAGCTGGCATTCTGCAAGAAAGGTTAAAATACATATTAAAATTGACCACCTTCCATCCTTTGTGGCGCATACATTTATATTTATAGAACTTGTGTCTCTGTAGAGTAGCTTCTAGAACAGAATACACCGATGCAAAACTACAGACCCACCTGTGTTTCTGTAATTACACAGGCTGAGTGGTTACCTAGCTACGACACAGCTACGACACAGTCGAAGTGGGAGTGGTCCACCTCTGACATGAGTAATGATGGCCATGTGCTGTACCTTTGTAACCTCTAGAGGTGTGACGGCCGACTGCAGTGGGGCGCTGGGTGGCGGGCGGGGTATGTACTCTCCCGTTTCCTCGTCGAGCTGTAGCTGTGCCAGCAGGGCCTTCTCCTGCTCCCGGACCAGATGCTGCCTCTTCTCTTCTTCCAGCTCCCGCTGCCTCCGCAGCTCATGTTCTTTCTGACGGTGGTTGTAGTCAAACACCTCACGCCTGGCGCCGAGATCAATGTCTTGCTTCCACAATATGTCAATCAGGTCCATGTCCTAGAAAGAGAGCCGCAAATCAGTTTAGTGAGTTGTGAGCCATGCCGTCCTGCAGTGAGTGTGGATGTGAGCTGCATTGGAGCAAGGAAGAGTGTCCTGCTGTGAAGCGTGGCTGTTGCACCTGCCACACCCTGTCCCTCAGTATCCGTTCACTGACAACACTGGCACTAAAGTCGAGGGGGAGAAGCTGCATGAATAATAGATGTAGTTCTCTCTTTCCCCTGCCACCACACGCCAGCAGAAGTCACGTATATCCTCACTTGATACTCTTTCCGAGGTAAGCGATCATTACCCATCTGATTATATTGAGGTGTGAATTCATTTGTCTCATTCAAACTCACAAACAGGGCACAATCTCAGTCAAGTTTTTTGCTCAGGTGACGTCATGATTAGTTCTCGAAATCATGTAAAGTAAAATCACAAACATTCATGTCATACTATACAGTATTTATCAAATCAGGAAGTTAAAGGTAAGTACAAATGTGTTGTTGTTTTTACGCATGGTACCACGGTTTTTTTTTTTTTTTCCGAAAGACAACACAGTAATATTCTTTCAGGGAGCAACAAACAAATAAAATACGGGTATAAGGCCGTAGCTCTGTTCCTGGGTACAGATCTTGTTTCCTTGTTTTCCTTCCTGCGATAATATCTTCAAGTAAACAACTACAACTATGGATAACTGACCTCAGCATATTTTGTCACAACACTGCACAAAATATTCTGTCTTACATTTGGTATATACACAATAAGTTCAGGGCTGCTGACAATACAGAATGTTAGACACAGCCTTTCCTGTAAATTTACACTCAGGCTGAATGTTTTTGAATTTTTAAACAAGAATATGCAAAGATAAACTGTGCTGCTCTCTTCCTTGGGTCTTTTACACAGAAAATGTTTACAGAAGGAAACCATTTCTCAAGGCCTAGGGATGTTGCATAAACCCAAGACACTGGTTCACAAGAGCATGTCCAAGCATGTGACTCATGTGTTTGTTCCTCAAATTTGTGTATACACAGAACTTATGAGAAAGGGACTGTAATGCTAGCAATCAGTCATATGACCTGAACAGATATAACTAGGGGGAAGAATGCACACAGCAGAATAAAACACAATAAAGAGGATGTGGAACTAAAGAGATACACTGCATAATTATATTCCCTTCTTTGATTTTGTTTGCTTAAAGGAGTGTGTGGTAAGATTCATAAATTCATAATAATAGCAAACAAGCGTCTAAATATATTCCAAAACATTGTTGACACCGTTTTTCTGACTAAAGTTGTAGCACTGAAAAATAAGAACCCACTAACCCTCTTTGACTCAATGTTGCATCAGAGCCATGACCACTGAAGGATTACACGTCACTAAGGCTGCCTAGTATAACGGAGTGAGGGGTGAGCACACAACCAAGCATTATGGCTTCAGAAGGAATAAGGACGTAGCCTAAAATGTCTAAATGGGACGTCTGGTCATCCGTGTTTTCCAAACTAATAAACCACATTCCTGTCTGTTTGTCACACCTCATAAACAAGTCAGACAAGTTCCTTGTCGAACAATCCAATGTCTGTCCGTTATGCCGGGAAAGTTCAATAAGCACTTTCACTGTCACTGATTAATTGTGCTTTTATATAATGAATAACCAAACTCACTGATTTTGTATGCCTATTAGTGCAAAATAGATTCTGTAAATGTGAGTGTGTGTGTGTACGATCTGTTTGGTATCGGTGACATGGCTCTCACTGTCTCACTGTCACAAGACCTGGATTGGCACCAGAACAAGGAAGCTGGCTCATAAAATTTCCCAGACCTGTCCTCCACACAATACACATCTATACCAGCCAAACAATACGCCTTTAGTTTAAAATAACAACTAACTATAGAGATCAGACACCTGACAAATAAGTTATAAAACACATATTAAACAACACATAAAGACACACTGAAAAGAAGCAGAACTCAAAGGGGACCTGACTTTAGTGGTTTATTACAGCTTCTTTCACCAGACCTCGGTGGACAGCCACCCTTGACCGGGGATGATGAAACACAGCAGCACATGTTCGGCCCTCATCAGTCAACCGAGTACTTCCACTGACCCCCTTACTTGTGACAGATTTAACCAAACACTTAAGATGCATCACATGAGAAATAATCCCAAATTCATCATCTCATTCAGCGTGTATGACCAATAACAAGTACAGCCCATAGTTGTGGTTCTTTAACATGGTAAAAAAAAAAAACACGGAAAAACCAACAAGCAAACACTGAGGCAAAAGTATGGCCTTGAGATAAATCATTCACAATGGTTACACGCTTGTCTATATCGGATATGGGAGCCTATCACATGCTTGGAGGAAGAGGCGAGGGGGGCTGGGCAGTTACGAGAAATAGGCTGACGAGATTCAGAGTTTACCAGACATGTCACATTAAAGATATAATGTCATTTCATTCAAAGTAACAGCACCAACACGAAGATAGCAGCCTGATTTGAAATATTATTTTCCTGGTTTATGTTGTGTTTTCATTTCCTGCCGAGGACAAAACGTCACAAGTGAATGACTTGCAGAAGTGAAATCTGTATTGAGGGCAACCTTAATATCTCTATAACTAAAGAAAGCCAGGCGCACGGTGTATGTTGTATGATCGTCCCAGCAGGTGCTATTTCTACATTATAACCTCTTAACTACGTCATAACCAGGTTGTCACTGCGTATTGTTTAATTCGCTACAGCAAACATTAAAAAGTTTACCTGAACTATTCGGGCTATCACGTCTGTCGCTTTCAGAAACGTATAAAGGGGAGTTAGACGTCAATGTCCAGCGATGACTTTTTAAGAAATTCTCTATTTACCTGTTGACTGGAATGCATCACCTCCATTTCCATCATCATGGAGATCCGTCTGGCCGTAAAGAGACGCCTTATGATTGTTAAATGTGTGCGTTAGTCCTTCAGATGGCAGATTAAAATGGCGAGAGGTCCGAAGCCGATAGCGTCCGTCGTCGCAGCTGAGCGGAGAGAAACATTGCCTCCTTTAAATCTAATGAATATTACGGAAACGATGGCCCTGCCCACCGCGCTGAGGCGCCGGGATCGTCCCCCTCACGCCGGCCTATGAGGCGGTAAGGAATGCGTGTGCATGCGTGTGAAGCCCGCTAGGTTGAGCTGATAGAGGTCCGCATACACCGTTTACAAAATAAAAACACTATATGCAACACATTTATGTGCACGCTAAATTTGTAATACATCTTAAAGACGCGACCGTGCACGTGATTGGAAATGAATTAAAATGATAAAAACAAACCAGCACTGGTTGTATGAAAACCATTAAAGCCGCAAACAGATAGGCTTAATATATTATTATATATCTGAGTGTCAACATGTCTGGCTGCTAAAAAAGTCAGCGTATACATAGTACTAATTATGAAACTAAAAACAACATAATCGTTTATATTTTAACTCCGCCATCAGAAGAGTTTTGATTGGTGCATAACGCCCCCTGCTGGTTAGGGTTCCCAGTGTGGAGCTGGAGGCCCTGGGGCCCTAATGTCCCCGTGGAAACACTGAAGTCATCCACTGACTGCTGGGGGATTGTCACAAAGCTGTAAGGAGACAGATGTGGGCTTTGGTCAGCGGTGGAAGAAGCATTTAGATTGTTTATTTAAGAAAAGAAATCGCCTACTCAAGTACAGGTTGTAGTCCTGCATTCAAAATGGAACTTCAGTAAACATTAGGAACAAAATGTAGCCAACTTAAGTAGGCTATCTACAATAAAAGTAATCATTATGCAGAATGGTCCCTGTCAGTGCATATTCTTATATGTTTGGATCGCAATGATTGATGCATTGACACGTAACAGTACTTACAATGCTATTTATTCAAGCAGCCAACTAGACATAACCAAATAAACTACATTACTGCAGGCATAATGATATTAAAATAATAAAGAGTAGCCTAACATAAAGTGATTAGAAACTGAGTCAGGTGTACACTTACATTGTATTATTTACTGAAGTACTGCACTGAAGTGCACTGAAGTACAATTTTGAGGTACTTGTACTTGACTATTTTCATTTGAAGCTATATTTCTACTAATTTACAGATGGAAATATTCTCCTTTTCCCCCCACTAGCCTACATTTAGGCTGTGTTTTATAGGCAAACATGATTCATTTAAATATGATGCAGTGCTGTATCAAGAAGCCTTTTGTAGTTAAGTACAATTTTGAGGTCCTTCTTGTACATTTCTTTTTTCTGTTACTTCTACTTCACTATTTTAGAGGGAAATAGTCTTTACACCACTATATTTATTTAACAGCTATGTTATTCTTTACACATAAGGATTGACATACAAATGCTGTGATTCATTTATAAAACACATTGTATTGTTATGACTTAAACTACCCAACAGTATATAAAGTAATTGAAATCAGCTCCACCCTGACCAGCTTAAGCATTAAGAAGCTGCTCATACATAAATGCATCAATACTGATATTGCAATACTATTTTCTATGATAATATAACTTTTAATGTGATCATTCTGGTGCATAATTAGTATGTTTACTTACGTAACGTTGCTGATACATCCTTATAGGCTAATGTTATGCAGGACTTTTACTTTTACAAGTACAAGTTATAGTCCTGCATTCAAAATTGAACTTCAGTAAACATTAGGAACAAAATGTAACCAACTCAAGTAAGCTATCTACAATAAAAGTAATCATTATGCAGAATGGTCCCTGCCAGTGCATATTCGTACTAAGAGTATTATTACACTGTGGTATTGCTACTTTTACTTAAGTATTGGGTCTGAATACGTATTCCACACAGTTACTATAACACACCCCACATTAATGAGCTTCAAGAACATTTCATGAATTCGTATTTATAATCCAGTTATATAATAATGTGATTGTATAAACAGGAATAAAGCATTTTCTAATAGTGTAGCTTTGGCTGTAGTAAGGTTAATGATAGATCGTTAAGGTTAGGGTTTCTTAAGCTTCATCTTAAATTGTGTGAGAAAAGTTTTTATTGTTATGTGACAATTTCAACCCAGGCTAGAAGATCTGAATAGCCTACTGCTTCTCTCATTGTGGACAGGCATGCAGGAGTATAATCTTGCTGCCTTAACTGCTATTATTGTAACTTCAATGATTAGGCTACTGCTATTTGAGAAAGTTGTTAAGACTTATAAAAGTTAATTAAATTTGAACCATTCTGACACATCAGCGTAAGTAAGAAGTCGGATCGAGATGTAATTAAGTGTCTTTTGAAATATGTAAAGCTAATAAGACAGACTTGGCCCTGGCTGTAGCACCTATCTGTGAAGAACCTCACACTAAAGTGCAGCTCACTGTGCCACTGCGTGAAATTACAATAAAAAAGGCTTTTTTTCTCCCTCCCCCATGCACCCCCCCTTCAGGCGCGCTCATGTACACGCGTTCACGTTTGGCAGCTCCACGTCGACATTCTTCCAGCTGCATATAGTGAACTGCACAGGACTGGGGGAGGAAAAGGTAAAAGCGACGGTAGCCACCTTACGATTAGAGCGTTGCAAGTCCGCAGACGGACACCTACCGCAGTGAAAACGGGCGTTTGCACTGTGGATCCAGCCACGGCCTGCGATATCCTCAGATCGCTTTCTGCTTTTGCATTTTATAATCAAGACTATTTGCCCCTCGTGTTGGATTGCAGCTGGTCCCTTGCGTCCACCTATAGCCTACCAGGTAGAGTATGACTTGAAGAAGTTACTTCATTGCATTTCTCCTTGTGTAAATCTTTGTCAAGATAATGATTGGGACACTATTTGTTTTATTGCCTTATTTTGCACTTGTGAAGTTGCTGTCACTTGATTGCTGTTGAAGCGGCAAGTGCGTTAAGTACCTTCAAACTGACAGAACTTAATACTCCTGGAGCTCAGCTGGCCTTCTGCTTTCCTCGTTGCTGTCCTATCCATCTGCTTTCTAACGCGAATAGCTCATTTTCTCCAGCGTTTGTTCAGTTCGGAGTTGTTGAAGCTCAACAGGTAGACTCAATGACACACTGGCACAGGAGTGATACGCTGGAGTTAAAGATATCACCATAAGTGGAAACTTCAAACATGTCAGCTAATATAGGGACTTCTTCAGTTTGCAACCAACCAGATGGTCAAAGGTAAAGAGGTAAGTAGATACATTTTTAGGATAATTTAAGGCGGGATGTCTGACAGGATTAACTATTGCATTTGCATTAATGCTATTTAACCATTTCATTATTTCTCTTGAGGACTGACCATGTGTAAAAAGACTCCTCTGGCCTGCGTTACCTGTCTGACACTAGGGAGGACCCACCAAACAGCGAGCCTTTCTGTAGGCCCAGTCCTTTAAGTCTTACCCACTTCTTGTTCACAAGTCTTATAAACTAAACTAACCCTGCTATTTTCTCTCTTGTAGCTCCATGTTTCAAAAGTCAGTACAATGAAAAAAAGATATAATCAAAGTGGATGTCCTGTTTACCTTGTTTTTTTGTCCCTTACAACAGGTTAAAGGAGCACCAAGTTGGATGAGGCTCTGCACAAGGACAATCCTATGAGGTGGCACTGTGGCTTTCCAAATAAAGTTCTGTGATACACTTAGACTCTAATTGCTTGAAGTCAGTGCATTACAGAACTTTGTTTTGGGAGTTATTACTTTATCCTGTGCAAAATAAACCTTCAGACGTCTGGACATTTAAGTTTACAGCATTTTGCAATATTACTGTTGACAAATAAAGTTTCTCTCTGTTTTAAGCACTTCTCACAGTCTCTGTCTTTTTTGGAAGTTGCAATCAAAGTTCATTTGTATTCTAAAGTAGCAATACTGCTTTTTGTCATTTTAGTACTCTGACTTAGTGTTAAATCATTACTTAAATAGCGCTGCTGTGTGCCATATGGAACCGGTAGTCAGGTGAGTGAGTGAAGGTGAGGCAAGGAGGTAAACAGTTAAGTCATATGTTTCAGTTTACTATTTTTTTTAAAACCACGTCACAAATTACACATGAGGACTTTTGACACAGTGATGCTGTTTTCATGAGTGCAAATAAAACAAATGTATATGGTAGACAATGCAATTAAAAATTATTAGTATAAAACTAGATTCATCATCTCAGGTTTAAAATGCCAGTTTTACTGAAGAGTTTGTGGAGGGTAAAACACATTTAGTGTAAGTTTGATTAAATATATATATACACTTTTGGTCCACTGTTTAACTTTCTTCCATTGTTCTGAGCCAAACCAAGCTGGTGTTTATTTCCATTGCCTGATTTTGCACCAGCATTACTTCATTACTCCACTTCATAAACTGGATAAAGGCATTATTTATAACCTTCAGTTCACTTTATGTTTATTAACTATATCACGACTTGAAGTCCTCTTGAATATTAAAGTAGTAATTCTAGAAGGGCTCAATTCATTTTGTTTTTAAAAAACTATGTGACTGAATTCCAGTCTCCGCAGTCAATGGAGTATATGCAACCAGTCGTATATCGCAAGGCATGCTGGGAAATACTTAAAATGCTGCATTCAGGTGCAGAATGAAGATAACTTTTCAGTTGTGTAATTGTCTAATTCTCAGGTTTCAAAGTCAAACATTGAGAGAAAATGCAAACATAAAACACGATGATCGTCTCAGGTCCAAAGGTGTCATATTCCCAATGCTTGTTATGTCCTATACCTGCAGTCCAAAACCCCCACACATAGTCCGACAGTACCATAATTTAAGACAAAGGAAAGCAGCAGATTCTCATAATTGGGAAGCTATGACAAGCAAACGTAGGGCATTTCCGATGATATCATGATTCAAACAATTATTAAAATAAAGATATCTTTTTTTAAATCTCCTAATTGATTATTTGTTTTATCGGTTCATCCCCAAACTTAACCAATATCTAATAACCATTTAACATAACAGAAAGTTAATAACAAAATATGTGTTATAATGTATTAGATGGTAACAATTATGTTTTAGTGTCCCATATGCTCTATCACCGACTGCCAAACGCGTCATAGGAGCTTCCCATGTTTCAGTTGCCAGGTATTAGTTGCTCTTTGGGTCGTTCATGTGTCCTGATTGTGGTTTATCCGACGGACTGTGAACGCAGCGCACTTTCCCTACGCTGACCTCTGACAGCCGCTCATGGATCCGCTCCCTCCCTTCACAAACACGGAAGCAGCATGGCGTCCAACAGCAGCGGCGGCGGTGGCTCCGACAGGCAACGGATTGCCCAGCAAAGACTGAGAATAATCGCCGGACATCTGCGGAGACCGGAGGATGTTGACTCCACCGTCCTGGCCGCGGAGTGCAAAGCCCAGGGCGAGAAGACAGACGTCTCCAGTGAGGAGAAGACGGTGCCGAGGAGGAGGTACAAGGCTGTGATGGAGCGGTGGACAGGGGTCCATCCTCCGTAGCTTTAGCTACTTATTAAGTAAAACATCAGGGGCTTAATGTGGAAACAAGACCCAATGGAGGGGAGCTGCTCTGACAGACTAGCTTCCCTGTCTCTTCCAAGCATCTATGACGTAGGGAGACGTGGCGAAAGCTGCTTTTAATTAGCCTGCAAGCTAACGTCAACGTACTTGGTTACGGAGTGGGTGCGGCTAGGTTTACTCGGGAGTTTAACGTCGATGTGGTCGACTTTACTAAAGTTGGTCACCTAAGGCTTTTTTTCCTTCCTCCTGTGAATTATAATATATAATTGAATGCGTTAAATGGCTGTTTACCCGCGTCAGTGAGGTTGTAAACGTTTTGGCTAATCCGGCGTTCACTGATGCTTTCAGATAAGAAAGTCGCGGAATTGAATTTTGGAGATTTGAAATATAGTTGGTCGATTAACGTCCGCCGTTCGACGGTTCGTTACTGTTCCATAAGGCCGTTAGGTACAGTTTGATTCACCAGCTTTGCCATTCAAAATAACTGTCACGTTACATGAGCGATGAAGTTCGTTTCAACTGAGACAAGTGCGTCACTCTTAGTTTGACTCCGATGTAAACATGTTGGGAGGGTAGTCATTGAGACGCGGTGTGTTGTAACCATTAGGTTTCGTCTTACCTAAATCTAAATATAACAGGAAAACTAAGTCATTCTGAACAAAAGACGAAAGACACAGTGAAACTTATTGTGTCCTCTCTGTCTGTCTTGTGATTGGCCAGAACAAGTGGTGGCCTGACTTTCAACCTATTGGCAGCTCGACTCCTTTTGAGGAACGCCTTCAAACTGTGCTGACACCTAGTGTCAGTCTGAGATAACAGCTGTAGCTCAGGGTAGAAAGCAGCACTCATAAGTGTGAGCATTTGGCCTTGTGAAAAGCATCATGTCCTGTCCTGGTCAGTACGACACTGTGGCGATATGATGAATGTTATGTCTTGGATCCCCCGTCTGTGATGCCAATTGTTATGCTGAACTTGGAGTCCTGGGCCTTTAGTGTCTCCAGTGTAGGGCGTTTAAAAGTTAAGGACAAAATAGGTCAACAGTCAGTGGGTTTGTGCATCATTATAAGTATCAGCATTGTAAGAGAATGACATGGGGCATCAGTAAAGGGCAAAGTTATAGAGCAATAAATAATGTGTGAAGACGGGGCAATCCAACAGTGTGGTGACGTTCAGGTAGCCTATTCGTTGTCCCTGCCTTTTGATACATCACCACATACCATGCTGTGGTAGTAGAACAGTCACTTTTTATTTTGAAGAAGTGCCAAGAGACTTACTCTGTTCAGCTTTTAAGCCACACTCATTTTGGTCAAAGTAGGGCTGTAGTTTGTGCCACTGTTGAATTGTATTGCACTATACTGAGAAGCATTCCCAGTATATGTCCACTGTAGTCATAAATATCCACATTTCATTTTTTTTGTACTGTAAATCTAGTTAATTCATGTCAGGGCATATTTATTTATATAGCCCAAAATTACAAATCACAGATTTGCTTGTGAGGACATCTGTACAGCATGCTTTACCCTAAGACCCTTGAGATGCACACAGGCGGAATTGAGCTCAGTTTATCAAAACAAATTCATTGAAACCGACTGCTTTCCCTATAAAAAGGACCTTGCTTATGTCCTTTAAATGTTAAGCAATTCGTACAATCTTGCCACATTTATTGATACATTTTTCTTCAGTATGTTCAGCAGCTTTGACAGCATATCAATGGTGGGGAGGATTCATTAAAGCATGACTCAGTGTGTCACTCTCATTTATACTCTCACTCTTAATTTATAGGGAACTCCATTTTGTCAGGTATTAATCTTAATTATGGCTTTTACTCCACTGTGTTAGCATCCCATCCCTAGTGACCTGTGAGTTATGGTTGCTCTGTGAGTGGTGAGCTGTCTTTCTGCAGACTGTAAGTACAGCACACAAGCTCCGCACAGCATTGACGCATAGACAGTGTAGCATCATCTCTGGTTGTGAGGCTGCTGATTACAATGGGATATCCACAACAGAATAGCATAGCAGCAATTGTTTCCACATCTTACGTAGTCATGGCTGTACTCAAATGTGGTGGTGATTCCACAACAAAGAACAGAAAGTATGGCTGGAGCTATTGAAAGTGACGTGCTAAATAATAAGCTGAAGCTTGATAGTTCACCACACATGTTATCATAAAAAAAATGAACAGTATTGAAACTAGCTAGGGGAAGCCGTGCCTGCCAGACGCCATAAATGTAAAATATTTGAATGTGTTTGATGGGAAAGGGCTGCCGGCACAGGCAGGGTGTCTGGTAGCCTCCTCTGTTGATGGATATGTTATTTGAATGTGTCGCTTCTGCATCTGCATAGCAATGTCAACAAGCTGCGTGTTTGCGAGGCTGTGTGCAGAGCATTACGCAGTTGTAGGCTCCCGGGGGAATGTTGTAGGTGTGCTTGTCTGCTCCCTCCAATATTGTAAATGTGCCAACTGATAGCCAGTCCCACCTTGAATGGATGCAAAGACTGTGAATGACTGAATAGAATATGGAGATGTTTACATTTTTCTTCAGTGAATTGCTATATGTCTGGTTGTTCAGATTTCAGCATGAAGTATATTATCAGCAAGGACTTAATCCATTTCTCTTTGTCTTGGTGAAATTGCCCATGCCAAGCTTGTGTCAGCCCGGCGGGACTATGATGGCAAGATATGCCAAGGCGCCTACATACTTGTTTTTTAACTTCCTCTGCTGGTATTTCATGTCATGTCTTACCTTTAGTGTAAAGTGTACAAATTGTAATGCTTAACCTCCGTCAATATTTGTTTTTCCACAGGCAGGAGATTATGAAGTGGAATGGCTGGGGATACAGCGATACAAAATTTCTCTTCAATAAGAAAGGTCAAGCGGAATTTACTGGCAAAAGGTACTGTATAATATCACATCAACACTCTTGGATAATGTTTATGCTTATCTGTTAAGGATTTAGAAAAATGTTCACTATTCACAGCCTCTAATCTTGATATGTCACCGCCGTTGGGCCTACCTTCATTCATAAGTTTTTGATAACCTGAGGATGATGATGGTGCTGCATTTTTCATTTTCACTGCCCACACTGAGGGCTTTTGAAATCAGTTCCTCGCCCCTTCTTACACTCACAGCAATGTGGTGCTATTGCCACCTAGTGGTTGGCATTTGAACTGTTTATTGTCATCTGAAAAGGTCACTGGTTGGGATTGTCAGCTCTCCCAAACTCTGTTGCCCATGAACAGAAACCACTTTCTAAATCTATTCAAAAATGGAGCATATTATGTCCGTAATTATTGATGTGTCTCTTGGGAGTCGTGGGTACACAGTCATTTACAGACTGTTGCAGACAAAATATTTGAGGGAAACAAAGCCAGTTGTCCTCAAATTTACTGAACATGGTTTCAGTTTACAACGGCACCTTTATCCGTGTCTCCCTTGACAATAGCTTAGGTATAGATGAGCCTTGTGATTGTAACATTGACATGTGACTTTGGCAGAGGCAGCTCTGCTCGTGAGATTGTAAACACAGCGAGCTGGCACATGAGGATGTATTTTGAGTAATGAGCCAAACTGAACAGGATGTTGCACAGCAAATGGTTTCTGCCTGTGCAAGCAGTTGCCACAAACCGCTCCGTGCCCTCTCGACTGAAAAGCTACCTGGGGGGCTTACAATATCCGAGGCTGGGGCGCTGTTGAATGAGTGTCAAAGACTGCATTCTCCTCCTCCGTGCCCACTGTGACAGAGGCTTTTTCATTATAGAGTGTGTTTCATGGTCTCTTGGACAAAGGCACACCACAGTCCCCTGATGGGCTGGCCCAGGCTGTGCCAGCAGCTCAATTATGCAGAGGATGGCGAGGGCGATCATACGGACAGCACTGTCATTGCTGCTCTGCTTGCCTAATAACCTCATTGGACTCAAACCCCACACTCTATTCTTATTAGACACAGGCCTGGTTTTCCAAATGAATAAGCCCAGTCAAGCATTTAGATGTTTTCAATTGAGAACTTTGACTTCCACGACTGAAAATCACTATTACATGAGGCGTAGTAGATTTTTTTTCTTTTTTCTTTTCTTCTTTTTAAAAAAAAAATTGGTTGGTCCCACAATCTGTCTTCTTTTACACATTCCAGGTATAAACTAAGCGGTATGATCATCCCTGCTCTGAAAGATTGGATGGAAGGCACGTTTGGAACCAATATGCAGCATAAATCTCTAGCAACGGTGAGTGTAATTCATATGTATTTGTTGTGTCTCCAATGAATGGCGAAAAAGAGCACTTCGTCACAGTTACAAAAATCACAATGGCTTGTTTTGTTTCAGCCCAATCTGACTAGCAGTGCTGTGCAGCCTCCCATTCTTAACGAGGCCTTTGTGGAGGAACTGAAATCCACAGGTATTCCCTTCTCTCATGATGCAGAAGACCGGGTGTTTCGTGCCCACGGTAAGGCATGCTGGAAGGAGGCTTTGGACATATCCCTATTTTTTTAATTTAGCACCACTGTTTTTATTTCTAATAATCACATTAATATTTCTGGGTGCTTCTCATCTCATTCCTGTATTTTCTTCCAGGCCATTGCTTACACGAGATCTTTGCTCTGCGAGAGGGGAAAGTTGGTCGTGTTCCGGATCTGGTGGTATGGCCAAGTGAGTTCAGAAGCTGTGTCATCTCTGTGTTTTTATCGGTCTGTTTTTCTCCACCCACATAGCATCACTGATCCCCCTACTGACTTAGCTGATTTAAAGGGTTAATCTCTGCAGAGGCAGGGATATTAATATGTATGAGTGGAGGCTTAATAAGAATCGTCAGGGGGAGGACGGTTGACACCCAATACTCCACGCTCTGGTCCTTCACAGTGCACCCGTGAATTATGATTCTGAGATTGGTTTTCTGTTGTTATGGCTGGCACTATTTTATCATGCAAATGAGTGTTGACTGATGGCTGGAACTTGATTAGCACCCTCCCAAATGGGCAGCAAATCATCAAGAAACTGTAGGCATCGTTTCATCCTCACCAGCACCATATTTAAATTTGACCAACCCCACAAATACGCTCTCATTTGCTATGTATCTAATGGATATTTTGACCAGTAATTTGCATTCCTCAGTCGTCCCTCGGAGTCAAGCTGTGTATTTTAAGTGGAGATTTAGTTAGTTGAACTGTAATCTGTAGGCAGAAGCTGTGTGTTAAATTGGATGGCAAAATGCAGGCATTTCTCACTGCCTCTGAAAGCACTTGGGACCAGTCGAGCACATCCATGTAGGTGGGCATTGCTACTCTTCCCACTCCCTCACCACTCCAGTGTGAATGGATGTGAGCTCCATGATTGGCTAAAGCATGTTTATATTGATCCAGCACATCCCACCCCAGAGAGCGTAGCTTCATGCAGTGTGACTGCCTGAGGAAAGCCCGAGGCAAATCACAACTATCAGGCAAATCCAAACTCCCCCAGCTCTAATGGCTCAGGCCATATACATTTATTTATTGTCTCCTGTATACACATAGTGTTATGTGCCATTTTTATTTCCTTTACAATGTGTCTACTCTGGTTATTAAACCCTTAATTTATGAATGCAATAGAGGACGGTAAATGAAAACATTTTCTTTATGATGGCCACTAATTTCTAAAATAATATTCTGTGTCTTTGCAGACTGCCACAATGATGTAGTGAAAATTGTGGACCTGGCGTGCAAACATAACGTTTGTTTGATACCATATGGAGGTGAGTCGTGACATTAATGGCTCTAATCAGCATAATTAGCTGTCACATACTGTATGTACAGGCCATTTGATGTGTATTTAAATTTAATGTACTTTAATATATTCTTTACTCCCATCCCATGGTGGTGAAATTATTATTGTTTTGTTGTTAATGAAGCTAAGTAATCTGTGAATGAACCTGGTAAATAAGGTACTGACTGCAGTAGATGCTATGCAGAATTTTATGTTTTGCCTTGTGTGGTTTGTAATGGAGCAATAGAAAATAAATATTAACAGGCATTCTGGTCCACCATTCTGAGCATATGATGGTATTCCCTTCCAGTCTGGAGACCTCTATCATATGTATTACCGTTCTCTTCCCCCCCATGTCTCCTGTTACTGTTAACTATTTCATGATGACAAAATGGCTGAAATTAATCCCATATAGTATTCAACAGCTTCATTTGAATGATGTAATAAAAGTCAGTCATACATTTATGCAATTAACTCCTGAAGCCTCCAGTCATTTTAGAAGAATAAAGTAAGAAGGCTGGGTTGTTTGCACTGAGCAAACTTTGCTTCTTTGTTTTTTTTACTGCATTTTGCATAACTGTCACTTCAAATATTCACACTTAAATAATAAAAGTGGTGTTCATTTGTGAAGATTATATTTCTGAAAAAAATGTGCAAGTATCATAAATGTTTGTTTGCCTCAGAGCTTGTAATTATAATTGTAATAATCCAAAATCCAATGGAAAAATCCCTTTTGCTTTTTGTGGAAGGAAACCAGAGCCATGCTAACTTCTGGGGTTGGCCTACACAGATACATCATCCCTGCAGCTCTCTATAAGATACCTGAATTTGCTACTTATACCAAAAGAATTATTTTTTGATACCTTTCTTTGAGAGATATAAACACTTTAATTTTCATAAACATTTTGTGTTCATTATTTAATACCAAGCCCTAGATTCACAAGAGTGGTTTTGTGTTAAGAACATGAAAGCAGGAAAGTGTTCAATGTAATAACATTTTCTGAAGGCATCTCTGCTGTAACTCCTTGTGACTGTTTTCTCTCAGGAGGGACGAGTGTCTCTAGTGCCCTAGAGTGCCCCCCAGAGGAAACTCGTTGCATTGTCTCTCTGGATACCTCACAGATGGTACGTAAACACCTGTGTCTATATGTGTCAGAAGTGTTGATCTGCACTAATAACAAGATAAACGGAAACCAAATCAAATGCAGTATGACACAGCCGAATGAATACTATCTTTGTGAAACCTAAAATGTTGTACTGGCTTGCATTAAAAGAGTGTTTTTAGTTTTTTATGCATGGTAAGTTGTCATTTTGAGATTGACATAATGTGCAATATGCCATAATATATTATAAGCTCTTATTCAGTGACACCAGAAAAAAGAAGGGTTCTCAGATTTAATCATAATCAGCTTTAATTCTGCTATTACATTATGGGAAATAGTATTTATCAACACCACAATGAAAAATTTAGCAATTGTATTGTCCATGTTGACCTTTTTCTGTATACTTTTATATACCACTTTGTCATTTTTCCAGAAGGGAATGTGTCTTTATTTTAACTTATTTATCAAGCAATCAAATTTTCTAGTTCTACATTCTGGTATTTTTTTAAAATGTGTATATATAAATGTAAATTAAATTAAATGCACTGGGATCTGGGAATCTGATGGAACTCAATTTTTCACTATTCTTTCACTTCACTGATGAAAATAAGCAATATTTTTTGTTTTGTGTAGGTGTGACACAACTTAATTCCTGTCCGTTGATAAATGTGTTACTTTGGGCACCAGCCATAAAGTTGAATGGAATCCCAAGAATTTGACCATGAACATGATGTTTCATTGGATATGATATAAAATGATGAATATTGTCACCAGTAGCGTTCAGCCCTTTGATCCAGGCTCACATAGAGGTGATATATAAGCTGTCTGGATGCTGCTAGCCTAGCAGTCGTTGAGTTTCCACAGACACCAGTGACCAGTGTTCTGTGTCAGGGGTCAGAGGTGAGGTGGCTCCAATGGAAGCACATGAAAGGAGCAGTGTGGTTGGAACATAAAGTTTATTACCGCTGGAGAATAATTGATGGCAGGTGTGAAATGACCTCCTGTAGGTAAGGGTAGGCCACATGCCCAGCGGCCCAAATAAGAGGCATATATTTGGAATCAGATGTTAAATTGAGTTTAACCTTGAGGAAAATGTCTCCGTCCCGCTGCCCCGCTGCACTCATTTATCCTCAGACATGTGACCGTCAGGCTAGAAGGACATGCTGGTGCAGAACTTCAAAAAGTATTGTCGGGAAAACTGTCAAAGTTTCAACCATGTTGAGGATGGTGTTTATGTCTGAGCCTGAGATATTTCAAGTCAACAAAACAGATGTATGCCGTTTTTAGAGTGTTCATAGGACAGACATGGTGATACGCAACGTTTATTAAGATTGTCACCTACACCAAGGAATGGTACGTGTTCTTTTTAGGCATTAGAGAGTATTTCTGTTACACTGTATGGTATAACGCATTCATACAGACTGTTTTATGACCTCCCCGGCCATGTTGCTTGTTTGTTCCTCACAGAACCGCATCCTGTGGATCGACGAGAAAAATTTAACTGCCCATATGGAAGCTGGCATCGTCGGTCAGGATTTGGAGAGATTGGTAAGTACTGCTCATCCATCCATATTCATCCACTAAAAGAGCTTTAAAATGCCGTATAATGTTGTGCCAACAATCAAGCTGTGTGACCATTCACATGCAGGTTGCCCATGCTCAGTCACCTTGGTACTCTTTGCTCAGTAGATCGAACAGCGTTTAGGAAGGAGTTTGAGACGGGAGCAGAGTGCTGAAGGGGAGAGATTAGAGAGTGAGGCGGCGGTCATGAGCAGATGGCACCATCAAGCTAATTCAGAAAAATGGAGAAGGAGCGGGCATTTGATGTAGGGGAATGCGTGAGCTGCATCTAAAGCAGACTCCACCTCTGCATTTAGACTGGGCCAATTTGATGGAGCAGATGGGTCTGCATTATAAACTGTCTTCCAGGGGAGTGCTGTGATAAAACAAGGCCGGACTTAACCCCCGTCTTGTGCTTCTGGTGAGGGTTGCTGTTGTACTTTAAGGTCCTTATAATTATTACTATTAAATGTCCTGCCTAAAGATGCAATCTGTTAGGGGTTGGGCTGCCTTCAGGAGAATGTGTGTTCCTGATGACCGACACATTTTCCTCAAAGCCGTAGGGATAGTGCATCTGATGAAGGTTGCTCAAAGGTTTTTTTTTGTCACCTCAAAGTACATTGTCACATTGTTATGGCCATGTGGCAAGTAACAAAGAAGTCACTTCCAGTATTGTAAATCGGGCAGGGCTATGGCAGCGGAATGTGCACAAAGGACAAGCACGACTGCCTGAGACGTAGCCTACATAAACATGTAGTTGTAAAGTTTCTGTTATTGTATTTTTACTAGAATTAATAAAAAGGCCTATAGATGTTATTGTTTTACACATAACATTAGTTATCCAGTCGAGCAGTGGAATTCAACACTGATCTTGTTTTAGTTTTTTTGTGCTCTTTCCACTTGCTTTATTTTAGGCCAATGTAAAAATGTATGATGCCATAAAACCAGGGTTTTAGCATTGCAGCAAAACGAGAGCAGTGAAATGCAGCAGCAGAGCTGCAATTATATATTTTCCCTTTGCCTGCACATGTTGTTTTGCTTGTTATTAAAACATTCTTGTGGGTTTACAACGTCATTGTTTGCCAAACATTTTTGGCTCATTCTTTTTTTTTTTTTTTTCACAGCTTAATGAGAGTGGCTACTGTACAGGACATGAGCCGGACTCCATGGAGTTCAGCTCCCTGGGGGGCTGGGTAGCAACCAGAGCATCGGGCATGAAGAAGAACATCTATGGCAACATTGAGGACCTGGTGAGTTGCCCGCCCTCCCCGTTACCTTTCTGCTCATGTTTGTTCCAAAGCATGACTGTCAGCACACAGCTGTTACTGCACAGTAATTAGTAAGGAAATTATTAGCAGAAGTTTTGTGGACTTTACCCTCACCTCTAAAATGCAGTGGTCACAGTATCGGTTATGAAATGTGTTCAAGCATGGCGTTACTCTGATTATAACCAACATTTGTAAATCTGTGAAAGTATGCTACGGTTTGTATATGTTGTTTCTAAAAGTGTTTGTTGTGTTGCTGTTTTTGTGGTTGAATAGGTCATCCACGTAAAGATGGTGACCCCCCAGGGAGTGATTGAAAAGAGCTGTCTGGGCCCGC
Organism: Ophiodon elongatus; assembly: GCA_016806645.1. Classification (NCBI taxonomy): domain Eukaryota; kingdom Metazoa; phylum Chordata; class Actinopteri; order Perciformes; family Hexagrammidae; genus Ophiodon; species Ophiodon elongatus. The sequence continues at coordinate 2,714,342 of JACSYO010001810.1, read as the reverse complement.
GCACGTCCACAGGGCCAGACATTCACCACTTCATCTTGGGCTCAGAAGGTTTGCCACCTTTCTCAAGTCATTTCTGTACACCAGGGAATTTGGGAACGTGTGTGAGTTTGTGTGTTAATGTGTGGTTTGTGTGCAGGACTTTGTGATAAAACAGTGACATCAGGCCAGTTCTCATGCTCTAGGCTTCTTACACATTAACCAGCGTTGGAGGAAAAGGGATCTGGAGGTGTATAAGTTAGGAACCAGCAAGTGTCCTCCCCACCCCATCTGCAGTGCCCTGTCCTTGTGAACGCCCACAGAGAATTCCGCCATATGCCTGGTTCCCCCTAAATAATGAGGAGGTTCAGAGACTCTTGGCAACGCTATGTTTAACAGCTGTGAATGCGAACGTTATATTCACCCTACAAAGCTCAGCAATCTGCTCCCTGACTAGACTGGGATCACTGTAGAAATCTCCATTTATAGCCAAAACAGCAATTTCAGTACCAAGAGCACAGCTTTATATACAACATCAAAATCCCACGTGACTAATGCGCAATGTAGATTACAACTGAAAATGTTTCCACTACATGAAAGTATTATTACTAGTTGATATGATTTTTAAAGCTTGTCAGTGTGAGTGATTTAATACTCTTCAACGGCTTCTTTAAAGAATTTATATAATCTATTTCTAAATTATCAGCAATACATTTAAAAGGTGTTTTCCATATGTTGCTGGAACACTTGTGAGTTCAAGGGGTCATTTATAGTTCATGTTGTTTCCCTTAACCTTACTCTCCAAAAGTCAGATATGCAGATCAGTGATGGAAGTGAACACAGTACGAACACCAGGGCTTGTCAAAACTTCCACTGAAGTTAATTTATTGCCCTAGAACTCAGGATGTGTTGTATGTTTACATATGCTGTATAATGAAAGGGCGAGCCTTTGTAATTTATCTGCTAAAAATTGAAGGGAACTTCCTTACATCCATTCACAAGTATAAAGGCATGTCAAATGAAAATAATTTAAACCTCATGATAGTGTCCAAAACATGTACAATTCAGTGTGAGGTCAGAAAATGCCAAAGTCTGTGTAGCAGATTGTTGACAAAACAAATCATTTTTCATGCAGCTATAAAAGCCACATCAAACAAGGTCCATCCATAAAAAGACTTTGTGTCACTTAAAGTAAATTCTTGTAAATTATGCTGAATTTAATAACTAGCTATGCTTTCCTTTTGATATTTGAAGATCTGCTGATTACTTGATGAAGTCACGAAATGGATTTTAAAATATCTTCCATTACCGCAAGTTGATTCAACCTCAACATCTGAAAATAGCTGGGAGAGAAATACTCTTTGAATGGATCAGTCCAATATCAGAATACCAGGAGGTTGAATGTTTAAAGGGCCCCGTTTATAAATTAAGGCTAATAATGAAAGTTAGAATAATGCTTCATATCGTTTGAAACATCTGGAGGTGAGCTTGCTGCTGGTGTTTGGTGGTCGAACAGAGATGGGACAGGACCACACGTCTCTGGGAGTACATATACCTCTGGGAGGCCTAACGCTGGAACTAAGAGGTCACACCAGCGCACGGTCTCATTAAATTTATCTACTTCCTCACCCCAGGAAGCGCATCTGACAGTGGGCCACAACATCAACTATGTTCTGCATGTTAAGTGGAACGCATCCATCCCATCAGAAATTACGGTGAAACCTCAGAGCTTCTCATTCACCACATAACAACCGGGACTCTCTATCTTCCTGACCTTGAAGTAGCCTGAATGCAAAGTATTTTCCTCACTCGTGCTTTCAACCAGTACAAAGAATGAGTGGAATAATCAATGATGATCCCCCTTTTGTCTTTTAAAGCTCATCTCAACCGTGGAGGATTTAATGTAGTTGTGTGAAGCCAACCAGTGCTAATTCAATATACAGAGTCAATTAGTAGTTGCTTCATGCTGGTCAATGTTTTTTAGAAATATGATATGCTGGAAGCAGAGAGACTTTTCAATCGTGAATAGTCCTTCTCTCCAAATTCTAATCCTGTGAAATTAGGTTTATTTAATAGAGATGGTCACAGTAAAAAAAAAAAAAGAAAAGAAAGCTTAAACTTCACTCCAGCATTTCATTGCATTCGTCCCCAAGAGAGTGTTTTTCTGACCTTGCTGTTCTTATTAGCTCCCTTTTATTCCTCACTCGCTCACCCTCCTTTACTCCCTTCTACTCTAGCTCCTCCCAAGCTTGCTCTCTCGCTCTCTCTCTCTCTCTCTTCCCTGACTCCTCCTTGCTCCCTCACTCACTCAGTGGCTCCTCCTGCGTGTTGTCAGTAAGGAGGAGCCTTTTTGAGGTTGAGGCCTAATGGAGTCACATGTTTTCCACTGGGCCACTAGGGAGCAGCGTGTGGCATGTAGTGTCACGTTAGAGGGCTCATTAACAGCCATACCAGGCTGAGGAAGCCCCCTAATGGAGCCAGCTATGTTCAGGGGAGATACATCTCTAAATGGACATTACCTGCAATAACACTGAACATACAAGCTGGGGGGTAGGAGGGTAATAGGTTTAGTTCTCACCGATAAAATTACCAAACATTATATTAGGTCTGCAACTAACAATTATTTTAATTATTCTTATGGTGCACTGCTGCGCAGTTAGTTTAACCCACTTCCAATATTGCTTGAAAGCAGGAGTTGCGGTTTTAATGGACGCAAGCACATACATTGAAAAATGTTTTTGAATAAAACGCTATAAATTCATTGATGGTGATTAAACGAGAGAAAGAGAAGCTCTAAAAAAAAAAATCACTGTACACAACCTGCTCAGCAAGAACTGGCAGCTGGACACAGTTAGCAGCTAGCAGGAGTTCAAGGAGACCAGAAACGGAGTGAAACAAAAGTGAATATTGAAGTTCTATTCACCAGATTGTTTATAGGGTTTATAATACATAGTATTACAGATTTGGGGGATGGCAAATAGCACTTCCTAGCTACAGTTTACTGTGAAGTCAGATATTTCCATGAAAGCAGTTTCTAAGTGTTGTTCCAAGACATTTTTGCTGTGTAATGAAGACACTTTTTTTTAAACACGCAATTTGACTCCTTCAGCAGCAGCAGTTAATGGTTGACAGTTTTCATGGTCATAAGGTCAGCCAGAGGTTTTGGCATACCTGTATATGTGTTGCTGCTGTTGGCCTCGCTGCCTTTGATAGGGCTCTGCTTTATTTCCTCAAGGTCTTAAGTTGATAAATCTTAGTTGTCCCCCAGTGTGTGGTAGAAAACCAGATCTGCTACGTGAAATGTGAGACAAAGGTCACCCAAAGGACCCTTGGGACGTGTACCAGAGCCCTGTAAAACCAGCTTACGTTCCACTCAAAGAGGGGGTTAGGTCATATCAATTGTGGGAATGGATTTACTTCTTTTTGCTCGACTCAAAATCTCTCACTGTGATTTTCCACAGGAACTCTGGGCGTGGTTACTGAGGTAACGATGAAGATTCGTCCCATGCCGGAGTATCAGAAATACGGCTCGGTGGTGTTCCCTAATTTTGAGCAGGGAGTTGCCTGTCTCAGAGAGGTTGCCAAACAGGTAACTTGTTAAATGATCTTTTAACATGTGGCGCTGTGTATCACTGCGTTCTCTCCATGTCTCGTTTTGAGTTTGTTGCCGGTTTGCTCAAACTGCAAAAAGCATTAAAAAAAGATCTGAATGTAGTTTTAGACCAACTTGTACTCTTTGTTAAAACCTCCAAGCTAAGCTAGTCCAACCCTTTCTGCAGCTGTTGCAGAGTAGAACCTTTAATCAGATCTTTATGTTATGAGACTCTTTACTGCCAAGATGTTGCATAATGTTTTTGTTCCGTTCTTCTACTGTTAAAACACGACAGGCTAACGATGCCAAAGCAAATTATAACTTTACAGTGCCAGTTGGAACTTTTTTTTGTCATCAAGTTAAAGGAAAAATACTTTAACTCTATACACTGTACATTTAGGACATTAAGCAAGAAACTAAAAGCTTTAAAGCCTAGGTTCCAACAGTTGCACTGAATGTTGACAATAATAAGTATTGGTTGAATTTGATTTCTTGTGGAATCTTTATTTTGGCATAACCATTTCAAATTTTGTGCCCTGTGATTCACACCAAATAATATAGACCAACTTTTATTTTGCAGAGGTGTGCCCCAGCATCGATACGACTCATGGATAATGAACAATTTAAATTTGGTAAGTTTTGTTTGATCGTTCACAATATAGTCCAGCCTAGACTTAAAGCATTACAGCTGCTGCCATTACGTTTTGCTTGCAAGCCTCACTCTCATTTAAGCCCTCTGAGTGCTTTGTGGTGACCCTTCACTGTACAAGTAGGACTTTATTTGACCTGGTTTTATATTTTCAGGACGCGCTTTTCCTTTTGGGCCCAAATGTAACCTTTGGCTTTGATCAGATCATGGCAGGCTTTTAACCAGCAGCATTATAGTAATCATTTTTATTTTGACTTTAAATTTGTTTCTCTCACTGTATTTTCTTTGTCAATATTTGGGTTGCTGTTTCATTGATTACCTCTGAGAGAAGAACAATAAATGGCAATGTTACAACATGTAATGATTTTACCTTCCGCAGCACTGAATTGTTAAATTGATTATTATTTCATCCTGCAGCAGAATAGCTGCACACACAAACAGACAAAGAATTTAAGCAAGATGAAAAATGACCCTGGCCAAAATTAAGTAGTTGTTACATTGAAGTTTTATGATGTTGTTTCTTAGGGTCTAGTGGAATGCATCTGGCATTGCTAGAGATCTCCGTAAAGTTCCCCAGTCTCCAGGGGTCTCATTATCTCCCATATATTTCCCCTTTTCACAGAGTCTGCACTTCTTAGCATTAAGCAGGGAAGATGAAGCCGCCAGGTTTTCCACTAATAACTAAAACTCATGGCTCTATGATACCATCTTGGGCTTATTAGTGGATTGTCCTCACTTTTAATCATGTTGGCTGTTGAGTAAGGAGGGTTGATGTATTCACAGGTTTTCTTCAGATTGGGATTACAAGTACAATTTAGAGCTGCCTGTCTTGATGCACAAGATGAAAAATGAGAATGTTGTATTTGGTAGCAGCGTGTTGATACGCAAAAAAAACCCATAGAGGGGAGAGTTAAAAGTAAAATTATGCACACTGTAGGTGTAATTTTCTCTCTCTGGATGTTGAGTATTTAATTAACGAGTATGATGGCTGCGAGAGACCTAAAGACCTGCAATCAAATTTTGGAATGGAAACAATTAGGACACTAAGTGATGAAGAGACTTGAGCATGGGGGGAAATAAATGAACTGTTAAGTCTCGGCGACATCACCCGTGACTTCCCCGCAGTGATTGATAACCATCCCATTGGCCCCAGCCTCTCATTTTCGCTTGTCCACAGGCGCTTTTGTGCGTCCGATCAGAAATAAATCAAAAAGTGTGGGTGAGGAAGACGGATATCGCTGTGTCAACCCCACTTCCCTTCGGAAACCCTCTGATTTATAGTCGCTGTCGCTGGCAGCCACTGGCCAGTTGTAAAGTTATTCAAATGTTACCATTTATTTTTCCTCCTTTTGTTTGAAACCTCAAATAAATCTGACTCGCTGGAGAATGTAAGCAGAAGAGTATGACTAATATGTGAAAAAAAAAAATGTGTTGGCCTACTTTGTGAATAGATGGAGCTGATCCTGAGCTCCTATTTTTTACAGGTCATGCCCTGAAGCCTCAAGTATCGTCAATGTTCACATCCTTTCTGGACGGGTTGAAGACATTTTACATCACCAAGGTAAAGAAACAATAATCAGAAGTGAACATCACCAGTTGCTTGTCCCGAGTATTTGTCATGACAAATGAAGCTGCCTCTTTCAATCACCAGTTCAAAGGGTTCGACCCCAACTGCTTGTGTGTGGCCACCCTACTGTTTGAGGGAGACCGTGAGAAGGTCCTGCAGCACGAGAAGCAAGTTTATGACATCGCTGCAAAATTTGGGTATGTAATTTGTTCTCTTTCTGTCTCGTAACTAAGCATGTTACAAAGATGAGTTACAAATCTCAACTGTGTTAAGCACAGAAATGACAAAGCACCATTTGGTGAGACTTTAGACATGGAGCTTGAGGCCCTGATGTCACTTTATTTAACCAGCCATTATGTATTAGCAGTGACAAGGATGGAGAAGCACAGTTACACACTTCAGACTTGGCTTCTACTCAGTAGTTTGTCTCTGTAGATTGATGGATCACCTGTGGATGTCCTCCTGTCAGGCCAGCTTTTATGTTAAAGTAGGTGTGGTGTGGGCGGTGATAGCAGGGCAGAGCTCCCCTCAGGACAGCGCAGGGCGAGAGGACACAGCCTGGGAGTGCTGTTGTGATTGATTAGGAAACGGATCAATGAGGACTTTGGGGGAAATCAGTTCCCTGTCACACTGAGAGGGATTCTCTCTCTATCCTCTGCCTGTTTTAAACCCTCAACAAAAGTTTAATAGATGAGTTCACCCGAACATAAATTAAGCTTTATGCAGTTCAATTGGTTATTGTTTGTTGGTGATTCTGAGATGACTTTGAAGTCAGATGTTTCAACACATTGTTCCTGTGGAGTGTGGACTGTTTGAAACTTAAAATGTCCTTTTTGCTTAATCATTGGTAGTTGTCAATGAGTAGAGGTTAGGCATGTTAAGGCCAACAATTTCTTCTACCCTTAAGGATATTATTTTTGCATTGTGTATTTATTTTTTTGAGAAAGAAAAGTGAAATTGTTTATTTTGAATATAATATTTTTTTCACTCTGAAAATATGATTTCAAAATGTATCTTAAAGAGACTTTCTAAGTTGGCTGCTAGTTTGCATTTTCCTCGATGTTCTTTTCTTCATTTCCTCTTACCACAACATTGTATCTGCTTTTATCACAACTAAACTTTAATTATTATTTAATTATATTGTCAGCATCCTTTCACTGCAAGAAACGCAACAGCTTTTTGGGAACATGTTGACAGAAAGATCCAGGCGACTGATCGATGATTCTTCAAACCAAATCTGTTCATTTTATGCTAATCCATTCATTAAAAAGCAAAACAGTGAGCCTTATGTTTACTGTGCATACTAATATAAATGTATTTGTTACGTATTTCGTAGGGGAAACTTACCAACAAAAAACCTTTCTGAAATAAAAAACAATATTGATGTTATACCAACTAGTCAGAAACCAATAGCTCATTAAAACACAGATTTAAGCGGGGACAAACCAGGGACCCTCAGTGCTCCTCACTGGGGGATGTCGGTGATTCCTTCCAAGATAAAGCTTATCGATTTTTATATATATATTAATTATATATATATATATATATATTAATTATATATATATATATATATATATAAATATAACATTACTGTTGGTGTTATTCTTTGGCTCAGTGCCAAGACTTGCAGGGAGCTGGATCGCTGCCCTGGAAACGGCCAGCAATTAAATCACAAGAAACTTGTCAGTTACATGCAGCATCCTCTGCTTTATTGCATTATTAAAAATAAATCGTGATCACCAATCAGATCAAGTGCCAGTGATGGATTGGTGCGGTTCTGTGAAGAATATTTTCTTGTGGTGTTGGGGAAACAGGAAGAAGGGTAAAAATCAATATAGTGATTTTCTAATGAGCTTGGGCTGATTAGTTTGGGTGGTAGATGAAAATCTGATTACCCACTGCAGGTGATGGATGTGTGGCTGACCTGTGGCGATGCACAGAGCACAGCTTCATTGATCTGTACATTGTTTGATTGACAGGCTCCCAGGCAGCTGTTGTGAGGCGAGCGGTCTGACCAACAAAGCTAAAAGAAAAGAGCTGTTAAATATTAACCCTGTTATCTGCTTCCAGGGGGCTGGCAGCTGGAGAGGACAATGGGCAGAGGGGCTACATGTTGACCTTCGTCATCGCTTACCTCCGGGTGGGTCACTCCTCTGGCTTTTTTTCCTGCCTGCGCTGACGGGCAGGTGGGGCGTGTGGGGAGGACGCAGGCTGACAGCAGATAGGATATTGAGAAACATAGAAAGGCTGCAGAATGTGACCTCGGGAGGTCTTTGATTTGATCTGGTCACGGTTGTTGTCAGGGTGTCTAACACCGAGGTATCTACACCGTGAGGAGAGCACAGTGGTTGCAGTCAGAATGACAATGGAGAGTAGTCTTAGGTCAGTCCTGTCAGAGAGGCCGTTTTTCATCACAGAAACAAGCGAGGAGTTTACGTGCACTTAGATAACCTGGTTACTCTCGGCTTTCTGTAGTAATATGCTTTCTTAAACGTACAGATCTTCCCCTTTGTTTTTAAAATACACAAATAGTGGCTTTAAAGTTAGACCGGCTTGTGCGCTCATATATTTAAAGGGAAAACTGGCTCCAATTATGTTGTCAATCCAATTGCGCCCAAACAAAACCCTTACAAATACAACAACTAAGGAAGCATCATCTTCTATCACTAAAACATAAAAAATTCAGTAAGCCGTAGTTCCAAAGTAAGTTTGTGGGTAGTGGAGAAAGCTGATTACGCCCAGTACTTGTAGAGTTTACAGTTACTAGGTTGCTACAGAGCATGTAAACATGATTTCCTGTTATCTGATTTTCCCCCAGTATTCTGGTTTCTTTTGTGCTTGTAAATGTACTGAATGACCATTAACTGTTAGCCTACTAATGCTAATGTTGTGCTCCGAGCAGGACTTGGGGATGGACTACTATGTGATCGGGGAGTCCTTTGAAACCTCTGTGCCTTGGGACAGGTAAAGACATGGATATGAGCTGTAGGCTTCTCACTGAATACATGTTTGAATACATGTAAACATGCTTCTTTTCTCACCTCTTACACATTCAGTCCTGAGAGACTCCTCTGTCTTTTTCCTGCTCCGGTTTCTCCTTGTTTCTTTTATTTGTCTTTGCTTCTGTCTTTGCCATTCACCTTCATGCCTGCCTTCTCCCCCCATTAACCGGCTCTGCGTTGGCGGAAGGTTTGCCTCCTCAGCCTACGAACCCAGCATTATTCACACACACACACACACACGCACACACACACACACACACACACACACACACACACACACACACACACACACACACACTAGTAGAGACCTATCTGTTTGTGTTCTGTGTGAGGAAATGCAATATGAGCCACATACTCATCTCACATCCACGTGTGGTGTTCTGAATTTTCTCCATGGTTTCATCATCATTTTGTGATGCATACACGCACACACGCGCACACACGCGCACACACGCACACAACAACCAGGAGCACACAGCCAGCTCCGTGTTGTGTAACATGCCTGTCGAGAAAGACCAAGAGATCAGCCACTGAGGCGAGCATATGTGCCTGGCTCATTACCCCTCCCCCCCATCCTCCACACACTGCTGCACATGCTTAGGACTGGCGGCCATTTCCACACCAGTGGAAACCTCTCCCACAACGGTCGTCATATTAGTCTCCTCCTCTTCCTCTTTTCATTTACTTTTTCTGAATTTTGATAATATTTCATTGCTAGTTAAATCTGTTCAATGTAAGTTACCTTTCCATTTTAGTTTTATGTTTTAAATACGCAAATATTACAGTTTGGATTCCAATGTCATTTTGCAATTCTGTTTAATATGGTTAATTTTTTCTATTCTACCTTATACATTATTTCCAGGGTGTTGGACATTTGCCGGAACGTAAAGGCACGCATCGTTCGAGAGTGTAAAGACAAAGGAGTGCAGTTTCAACCATTATCCACATGCAGGTAATATTTGCAAATGACAGGGAAATCCAATCCCTAAGGGCAGATACAGTACTGTTTTTTTACTTAAGTATAAACTTTTTTTCTTTTTTTCTCAAATGTGTCCCTTCTCAAATTTCTTTTGGTCAGAAAATCCCATGAAAAGACCAAAATCCACGATGTGTTAGACCATCTTTATATATTTTTCCTACCCCGTCTGTCACACTCAACCCAAAGCCCATTTGTTAATACTAAAGACAAATATGTACTTTAAGTTTTAAAAGAGAATAAGTAACTTCTATAACTATCAGGGCACTGCCAGAAACGATATTGACTTATACTTTAAATCTTAACACAATTAACCAAGAGGAACCTTTTCTCCAAAACTGTGATGTAAATCAAGAAACTCTCTGATGAAACAATAAGCACACAAAATTATGAAACTGACCAGACTTTATTTGCCATTTTGTGGTACTTAACAGTCAACAATACTCAAGATTTTATTTCAATACCAATTAAGTATTAAGGTTGTATACCCCGTCCCCTGGCGAGTTAGCGAGGGCCACACAGACAGACGGCCCATCTGACAAACAGACGGCGAGCCGGTCGAGGAGCACCAGGCTTCTGCTCGCCGATTGCGGACAGATTAGACCTCAGCCTGATTATGCGACAGCCATTCATTTCCCGGCTGCAGTCTGTCACATGATTGATTTGTCCATTTAACCTCTAGAACAGTCAGTGTGCCAGGTGATGGGCCATGTCAAATGAACAAGGGCTCTGAACCCTGCTCCTCCACAGGGAACGAGGCCAGAGAGGGAGAACATGCAAACTGGGGAAGCATTTTATTCCTAACAAAAAAAACGGGTTTTTTTTGTTTTTTTTTACACTTGTTCTTGACGGGAGAATTTAAGCTCCATTTTATCAAGGAGAAGCCTCATGAGCAGTACGGATGTTTTGTCCTGTGTAAAACAGACTGATCCATTTTCTGTCTCGCATCAGTGAGTCATCCTGTTACCTGCAGCACAAATGTGGCTCAGATGATTAAAAGCGTTTGATGGCCATTTAATGTCTGATAATGTTATGTTATTAAAGGTGACAGTGCTTCTGCGCTGCCTCCGCTTTTGGGAAGCCATGAATGGAATTGAGGTCAGGGGTTCACTGGGGAAAGCCAAACCTCCCACTTTACTTTGTCTTCCTATTATGAAGCAGGAAATGCATTTATTGTATGAAAATGGAGCCCCTTGCCAAAACACTGCTCTTTGTATGCACGTAAATTAGATTTCAGAGCTGATGGAGAAACATTTAAGTAAGTCTTTTTATACTTGTGTAAATATAATTTTTACCTCTTTTCTTACAGGGTGACTCAGACATATGACGCTGGTGCCTGTGTCTACTTTTACTTTGCCTTCAACTACAGGGGACTCAGTGATCCAGTACACGTGTATGAAGAAGTGGAGGTATGACCAATTTCATTTTATCAACATTATGGCGTGGGCCAGTCCTTTTTATAGATCATAATTATATCTGAAGTGAAAATATGTTGAATCTCCAGAACCCCAGAAAGTGAATGACTCTATTTTTTTCATTCCCCAGCATGCAGCTAGAGAAGAGATTCTTGCCAATGGAGGGAGCTTGTCACATCACCACGGAGGTACTAAACCCTGAAAAATACATACTAAAAGATCGGGTTTGTTTTTGTGAACATGTATTAAATAGATTATTCTCACTATTCACGAGTAGAACATTGAACGGGATGACATGTTATTTCCACTTTCTTCTCGATAACAATTCATGAAAAGAGGCTGCAGTGAGTAGAAAGGCAGCATGGCGAGCTCTCCCAGCGTGTTTTTTCCATTCTAGCAAGCAGGCGACCAGTCGTGCTATAAATGTGCATTTGGTCGGAGATCTTTCATCGCTTCCTTCACGTGTCCAAAATACGCTCCTGCGGCTCAGATGAATGGCTGTGAATCGGCTATTTGTTCATTTCAGCAGTGACCAAATGAAACGTGAGCAGGGGATGGTGGTGAAACAACTCTCTGGGCCCCATCAGGGCTAACCGAAATGGCTGCCTTATCTATATTGCCATCCGCCTCGCTGTTTTCATACATCACTTCAGGCTATTCATCACACCTGTCAAAAACAGTATGCAGTGAATCAGCTGCGATATTAAATCACAATTTTTCCTGAAGGCGGGGACGGGTTCAAAATTAAAAGATTGCTAATAAAAAGGAGGCGGTGGGCCGGGGTAAATGATGCCGCCGTTATCACCGGCTGTATACTGACCTCCAAACGGTGGCCCAGCCACCCCGAGCAGCACGGGGAGGTGACAGGGTGGGGGGGGGAGGAGGAGGGGATATTGATGCAGCTCCCGCGTGCAAGGCCCACTCTGTAATTGTGATTAATAACAGTGAGGCTCGCTATCTGAGCGCAGACAGGCCGGTTTGTCTGCCCACAATCAGTGCTTGACAAATGGAGCTAGTTTCACTGGGTTTTGTGTATCAAACAAAACAGATGTAGTCAAGGATGGTGAGGTGGGAGGGCACCAGAGGAAATATACATTTTTTTGTGTCCCTGTATTTACAGCAGGTCAGCGTTGTGCTGCGTGGGCGGAGGTAAGGGAATCTGGGCGTGTAGAGCGCTGCAGGACATAATACTCAGCTAACGCCACCATGTGTGGACTGTTGACTGCTGTCCATCACAAAAACGCTGACAATTTTCAGTTCAGATGGAGTTTCTCACTTACAAAAAGATCCGTCTGATCATCTGCTGGTTCTGAATGTGAGGAGAAAATGTCCTCTTTAACTAGGGCACCAGTGTCGCAGCGGTGAAGAGTTGTTGAACATCCATCACCAGGAGAGTCATCCATCTATCAGCCAATACTGTGGCTCGGCCATATCACAGGAAGGCAGGACCGCTGCCTTCCCCCGTCTTTCATGTCCTGACCCCCATTTGTCAGAGAAGCTCGGGGAGAGCGAGAGCTTGTCGAGGGGTTGCGGCTCAGCATGGACACTACAGTCTCCTCTGTATGAGGGCCACCCCGGGGTGCCCAGCATCTTCAAGTCACCTTGTGGCTCTGCTAAGCGCCAAAATATCGCTAACTCTGCCGAACACACCTCCACACAGGTCACTGCACTAAGGAGGTAGAAAAATGACCTGGTTCTGGGACGTTCCCACCTTGCCTTTCGCCCCGGCGCTTCCCCCAGGCTTTTCCACACAAGAGAAATGTGACACTTTTTAAAAAGAAATCTGTCATTTCTGAAATAACTACCTGCTCTTCTTTGCATGTCTCAGCTGCACAGACCTAGCCTGGTGAGATTGATTGCAATAGCGAGCATAAAAGAGAGAATATGACAAGATAGATGTGTAAATTATCACAGTGATGGAGGCAATGATGCAGTCCCAGCACCTTCTGTTTTCTCTCCTTTTCCTGAGAGGAGGGAGGGATGGCGGTGGAACGAGGAGGAAGGACTGAAGAGGAGGAGGTTGTGGAGAGCAGGGTACTTTCTTAGTTATTGGGTAGCAGCTGATTGGTCCCTGTGTCACCATCTGGAGGTTTGTGTGGTATCAGAGTCCCTGGTGACCCCGCTGTCTGCCCTGTTTTGTCAGGAGACGGGCCTCACTAGCCTCATGGCCGATCCCCATCTGGGTTTCCTGGCTGGACTCTCATAACAGGCGGCTTCCTCCCTCAACATGCCCGCTTAGCACTGCTGGAGCTCCCCTGCTAGTGATGCAGAGAGAGGCGTGCAGGAAGGGAAGAAGGCGTGTGAACACTCCCATCATGCACCTTAGTTTTCTCAGGCCTCTCTATCTAATCTCCAGTGGTTACACTGCTGATTTCTAGTGTTTACTCAGCGAGCAGCACCTGTTCCAAGCTGCCCTGTTCTCAAATTTATCTTTTTTAGTTTTGGAATATGGATATTGTGTGTTTGTTTTAAGTTGACGCAACCTTCAAAAGTTAACATTTACCCAGCTCTGATCTGAAATGTTTGAAGTAAGCTTTTATGTTTCTTTGTTAATGTAGCCAATGTAATGTCCTTTTTAATTTAGGCCCTTTACCTTTCTTTAAAATGTTATGTTTTGATAATGACTCGCTGTTTTTTAGTTGTTTTCTTTTACATATTTTCTCTTTGAAAGACTTTTAAATCTTCAGATGCTGCAGGGATGTTTGTGCTAGTGGTCAAAGATGGTGCATACTGTGCTGCATTGCCACCAGTTCAATTCAGATGGCAATTAACTAGTAACAATTATTTTCATTATCAATTAATCCATAATCTTTTGGGTTCAGTCTAAAAAAAAAAAAACTGTTTCATAAATCCTGGAGCCCAAACTAAAAAACTAAGATATTCTACACAGATATAAAACAGAGAAAAGCAGCAAATCCTCACATTTGAGAAACTGGAACCAGGAGATTTTATATATATTTATTGCTGTTGATTCCCATTTTTGTCTTTCTCAACCATCAAATAAAAGCAAAAAACGTCTCCAAAAAACATTATTAAAAACCATGCATTTAAACCCTCAGCATCTACAGATGCTATGTTAAAGCTGAAAATCAATCTTCATGGTACAGATTGTGGCTGAGTTAAACAACTTTATCGGCTTGTATAAAATCAAAGTTGCTATTTTAT